>JAVCKT010007615.1:0-10731 GCA_032273925.1 Rhynchotus rufescens
CATTCTGTGGCTCTGCAAAACTTTGCCTCATTGTTAGGTGTCTCAAAAGCACAGCTGGTCCCGTTCAAAACACTAGTGCAACAAAACGCTTAAAAAAACCACAAAGCAAACTCATGGTAGTGAAATAGTTTTCCTGGCAAAGTGCCCTGGATGGCAGAAGAGCATCTCAGGGCACGAATACTGCTCCAAGCAGAGCTAACAGTGACTGCTCTGTCATCGAGAGGTGAGGATAACATCTGTGCTTTCAAAGCACAGGGCTCAGCTTCTGTGATCCCGTCTTTTGTGAAATTCTTGCAACAAGATCATTAAGCTTGATATGCAGGGTGCACTGATGCTCTGTAAGATAAATACTCATAAGAGATGCATAAATTAACATAAACACTCCTTTTGATCATTATGTATTTTTACAGACAAAATACTAAAATATTGAGGGGAAACCTCAAAATATTGAGGGGAAACCTCAAAAAAAAGTCCCTTATCAACAGGACACAACCACAGACAAAAGACGACATCCCTTGGCTGACACAGCCCGTTAGCTCTACTTCTGAAACTACTCATTTGATTACCCCATATATCACATCATGGACAGTCTGGTGCAAGTTTGGTGTCACGCTCTCGGGAATACAGTGTAATTTAACAGAGCAAAAGCTTCTGACCTTCCTAGCAGCAAGGAAGCAGGTAGGAAGGGCACCTGCCTTGGGACTTTAGCCATTGTAACAATTGTGTGCTATGGGCACAGTGACAAGGAACTGCAACGCTGCACTTTCTATTATAGGATGATTTAGAAAGGACATTAGTGCTGGCTAGTGGGAACATCATAAGATGCTCAGCTGATTCTTATCTTTTTTTTTTTTCCCCTATCAGTCCTGATTCTGTGAGGCTTTTTACTACTCACAGATAGCACTCGCTTGAATAGCCACACTAGCTTTGACCTATTTTGTATATCTGTGCTTACATCTAAGAAGCATCTCTGAGTTAAATGGCAGGCCTGCATTAAAACAAGCCTGAGTCCTAAGCTCACTCCCATACACGCACACATGTGCAGGCACACACTGACTCAGTGTGTTTTTCTGATAACTAAGTTAATTTTCTAGTGCCTGAGGTATAAATATCCATTCAAAGAGCAAAGGATCACACATTGATAACTGAACACCATGTTCTATGTCATTATAAGAAATCACTCTTCTTCTAATTAAGACAATAGTTTGCATTTGCTGTATTTTTTTTTTTATAAACCTGGCAACCCCAGATGTCGATAGTTGCTGTTTTAGCCATGGAAAACGCATCATGGTGCTTTAGCAGGCACCTGCCTATCTCTCTGAGATCTGGCTCACAGTGCCCTTAGAGCCATTTACATGGTGCTCCTTATGAAGCTTTTCAGCTGTACTTCAGAAACATAACCGAGTTAGAAGGGCCGCCAGTAGGAAGTGGCATCAACCCCCATCCCTCCATGGCAATTAACAGGCACCTCCTTGCTGCAGGGCCTGCTATTGCTTTTTGTAGACTGCTATAAACTTGCCTCCGAAATTATGGGATGGGGCACATAGTGAATGGAAACAACAGCTTCTTAGGTAGGAATTTCACTGTGTTTCTTGCTTATGCACAAGAATAAAATAATTCACCACCACATTAAAAGGGGAGTGTGTAATAAATAACTAGAATGCCTCTGCCTTCAGTCACTTAGTCCTGCAATCCTTTCACTGCTACCACCCATTCCAGCTTATTTTCCACCTCCAAAGTACCCAAATACTTTTAGAAATGATCACCCAAATCTTACCTAACCCTGCAAGTGCTTTCTTGATGAAAACATTTCTTTTTCTGCTGCAGAGCACTCAGACTGGAGGCAGGGATGTTCCCTCCAGCACCACTGACGCAAGACAAAGTCCCATAGTAGATTCCTATGCAGGCTACAATGAGTGAAATACCAAAGCTCACCTGGGGTGTAATCTGCCTCAATTCACTCATTCCAGATTCCTTGGAAGGAAGCTATGGTATGGTATGGTATCCTTGGAAGGATCCATGTGCTACACAAGCATTCACAACCCCCTGTACGAGGTGGGAAAGAGAGGTCCCATCCCTGTGGGATCTCTGCCTTTCCATCCCTGCTTCCCGGGACTGGTTAGCAGCAATCACAGACAGCTCCCCTGTATCCATTGACAGGTTACCCCACATTATCTCGTCTCTTCCTGAATTACCACTTCCTCCCTCCCTGCCACAACAGCAGTTCATTATTTCTCCTGCCATAGTGCAGTGGTTGAATTCCAGGGGGATTAACAAGACCCAAAAAGGCCGTTTTCTACTTTTACACTTAATTTTCCCCTTCCACAGCCAAAAATCCCACCTGATGCCATCCCCACTCCCCTTTCTTGAGCAGCTCAGCGCTTTCCCCTCCATCCTGGCAGGTCGGGCACGGATTCTGTGCAGCAGGGAAGGCAGCAGTTCCACGCCAGGAATTTCCAGGCACGGGACTGGCCTTCCCGCGGCGGGGCGCGCGTTGCAAGGGCTCTCTGCTCTCCCGCATGCCCTTCCATTCCGCCGCTTCCAGCGCTTCCCGGCGGGCGGGCGGGACAGCGGGAAGCGGCGGCGCTGCGAGGCGCTGCCGCGAGGGGCCGCGCGCGGGCCGGGGCCGCCCGCAGCTCCGCGGTGCCGCCCGCGGCCGCGTGTCCTCCGCTCCCCGCGTCCCGGCCCGGGCACGTGCGGGAGCGACGGGCCGGGCCGCCCCGCAGCGAGAGGCGGCGGCGCGGGGAGAGCCACGGCCGGACACCCGCTGTCCACCCCCCCGGGCCGCCTTCTCCCGCTCCAACCTTGCGATCCCGCCGGCCCATTTTCCCCGCTTTGCTGCTAGGGATGCCCTCGGAGGATGCTCCAGGTGCAGCTCATAGTAACGGGAGACGACTTCGGCTACTGCCCGCGGAGGAACCAGGGCATCGTGGAGTGTTTCCTGGCTGGAGCCGTGTCCAATGTGTCCCTCCTGGTGAACGGCAGCGCTGCGGCGGATGCTGCCCGGCTGGCGACGAGGTAAGCGGCTTCCTTCCCTACAGCCCCGCTAGAAACCCCCCGGCACAGCCCAGGCTGGTGGAACCCCCGAACCCCCGACACTCAGACTCCTCCAATAACAGCACTGAGCTGCAAATCGTGCCCACAATGATTCCTCCTCTGGCACAAGCTATTTGCAGCATGTTTTCGTCCTCAGGAAACAGCTACTTCCACAAGTTGATTGATATAGTTTGGGTTTGTTGGTGTTTCTCTGACCGAACTGCTGAAAGATGCACCATCAGAATAAAAACGTGCATTATATTGCACGTGCATCAGAATAAAAACGTGCATTATATGAGCATTGCTCATTTCAGCAATATAATGCACGTTTTTATTCTGAGCATTGCTCATTTCGGCAATATAATACACGTTTTTATTCTGATGGTGCATCTTTAGCATTTTTAATGCTAAAACTATTAGAGCGCAGAAGCATTAGTTTTAATAAACAGTTTAATTTGAGGCCTTTTAGCCAGGCTGCGTCACCTAAGGTTACTGTAGAATGAGGAGCAGATAGAATTCTGCAAGTGCAAAACAAACCTGGACAGTGGAAAACTTGACTTTTCAGCCCTCAAAACCTAGAGAAAAGGCACCCCACCATTTTATTAATTTAGGGTCAATAAATCAAATTTTAGAAAACACACATAAAGAACATGACTGTACTTTGTACCTACCTTGTATCTTTGACCTTTGCTCTTAAGGCTCTTCAGAGGTTGCTGCCACAGTTGGCTCTGTAACAAATCAAGTGGCACGTGTGGTTCTCCTGCACTAGCACAGCAAATCCTTTAATAGGAAGCATTACTCGTATTTAGAATGTAAAACCTACCTAATGCTTGAGCTCAGTGTGGGCAGGCGCTTGGAAGCAGAGCTATGCCCTGAAAGAGAGTAGCAGGGCAGGGAAACAATCTAGAAGCAGAGGAGGAACAGAATATAAGGTCAAGACCAAAGCCTCAAATCTAGCTGCCCCAAGGAGCATTTGAGTCGCACTGCTTGTTCCCCATGTGCATCTCTGCCCATGCTGGCTGTGCTTGTAGGGTGCTTGTGAATTGTTTGTTGTCAGTAGCTTTTCTGATGAGAATAATCAGCACTATTTGGAGGGGAGAGCCGGGGTGTTGTGCTGGCTGTTATTTTTATTTTTTAAAGATAGAGATGCCCCAAAAACATTGAGGTAGAAACCACCTCTGGGTCAATGAGGGGAAAAGCAACAGGGCTAGGCACATCACTACTGAACTGCTTCAAATTGTGACAATAGGTGAAACAGCATGTACATGAGGGAGAAAATCAGTGCTTCTGATACACAGCAGCACCATGAAACCCTTTTAAGTCCCAAAGCTCAGTAGTGCTGTTTGCTATTCTAGCCCTGCTCTTTAGGAGGCTTTTAAAAATAGAATCCACCTGGCCTCATTTCTTTAGCCAGAAAGTAGGCTGTGTAATCAGAGGTTTAAAAAGCATCTTTCAGTCCAGCCCATGACACTTGAAAAGCCAGTTTGGAGACAGCAGAAGCTACAAACCGCTGTTGCTGTTAAATTTGGGGGGCTATTTTTGAATTCCAAGTTTTGGAATGGGTTTTTCACTTCCATATGAAAACAAATTGGATTCAAATCCATTTTTGCAGCTATAAGCTGGCTAAGTTTGGGAATATCTGTTAGCACTGAGGATCAACAAGCGAGGTTCAGCAAATATTCATTTGTGCAATAGAGCTCTGCAGCTCTATTTACTCCTACCCAGGCAGTCAGGGAAAGCATTTTTAGGTCTGGGCATTCTCAAATGCAAGCCCCAAATCAGGTGCTATTGGAACATACCTGGTGCACTAGGCCAGTATCTGACTATGTCAATAAGCTTAGCTCACCCCAAGATGTTTATTCGTGCATTGCTTAGATTCACTCAAACTTTTTGTAGGCATAGACATCTGGTGGGTCAGACTTAGTAAAAGTCTTATTGAATTCTCCCCTTAAATCACCTCATCATGCTGAGCTATGATGGAGGGATAGAAGGAAAAAGGAAAATATTATTGCCTTGCCACTGCTGGTCACATCTCCCATCCCACTGATTATTAAAGCTCTGCAACATTATTTTTTTTTTTTGTGGGGATGAAGTCTGTCCTCTTTCTCTACTCTGTTCTGCCACAGTTACTTACCTAAACAAATTCCAAGCACATATGCTTAATTCCATGGTTTTCAACCTGTGACTAGACAGTGGTGTAAATCTAGACTGGCTGTATCACAGGTTGAAAGAAAAGGTTTGGAATAGATGGTTTGTTCTTTCCTGTGACACATTCTAGTGTTGTGGGTTTTAGTCTTTTATACGCATGATTTTGTCAGCATTTTATACACTCAGCATTTGAGGGTTTCTGTTGCTTATAGAGGTTATTTAGGTCCTTCTTAATCTTAATTAACTGGCTCTTGCACGATTGCTTGCCATGCAGGTCTTGAGCTCTCTCCCCTCAGTCTCCAGTTAGTTGCATGTAGACAAAGCTATTCAGAAGAACATTTTTCTTAAGCTCTTGCTTCCCTGAAACATTAGAGCTCCACATCCTTCAGAAAGATACAGTTCCCCTGGAATTTCATTATTCTCTTCATTTTCACGGTGATTTTGTAGGCCTCTGGTTATACCATCTGCTGCTTTGTATTTTGGCAGGAAGACTTGGCAGAAATGGGGTGGTAGTCAGCAGACCTTTGCACCAGCTGAATCACAAACTAATTGCAATAGAGCAGAATCAAGCGGTAAACACCACACCTTCCCTAACATCCAGGCTCTGAATCTTGGACTTCTCTCCTTTGCTGTCAGAGCTGAGCTAAAGAAAGTGTCCCACACCCTTCAGACAAAACCCAAAAACAACTAGTTTCAGTAGAGGCCTGATTCATCACCACACTACAAACTTGTTAATCACAGCTACTAGATCAGAGCAGCAGGAAGGAGAACAGATTCACATTTTCTTTTTCCAGTAACTCAAAACTTTCTCTTTTAAGGAGTATAGATTGAATGTGACTTCCTGGTTATCCACTTAATGCAAACTTGATTGCATATTTATCAAGCACTACCTTGAAAGAAGAGACAGTCTCTTCCTAGCTCCTCTTTCAGAGCCTTTCTGAGAGATTTGAAGGATTGTTTTGTTACATGGAATGGATCCCCTCATTTTTCCTTAAAATGGAAGTGTGGAGAGTGTGGGAATACAACAACCTAGGACTGATTACTACCATATTTTCTTGTCTCCTTTATCAGACATTTCAGTTGTGACTGAGCCTTGGGACCCTTCCAGATGCTTACATCCAAATACTTGCTGAAGAGCAACATATTTTAGAACACAACCTCAGTCTTCCTGGGGGTTTTGCAGCTCAAGTGCTGAACATCAGCTACACAAAAGCTGAAGCCCTCACAACATCTGGGTGCATTTAAAGGAAGACTCTAACAAAAACCACATTTAATTGCTGTCTATGTTTTCACTTCCTTTCCCATCAACACTAATTGCAAAATGTGTGTGTAAATTGTGTCTTATTTCTGACCCTCCCTGGTCAACATCTGACTAATCTAGAAGTCTCTCGTGCCTTCTCATCACCCTTTTATCTGACTGTTAATCACATGGCAGACAGTTACACTGCTGAACTGTTTGGTTTGGGGGTGGAGTTGATGCTCTGAAGCCTTAAACAAGAACCCAAATCCAATTAACTTCACTGGCAACTGCACTTTTTGCTGATGTAAGTTCATGGACACAAGAGTTTCAGCTGATACAGAGAGGTAATTACAAAGAAAGTCACAGCCCTAAGCAACGTTACAGTAGCAATTCTTAACAGTACAGAGGCTTTTGAGTGTTTCTCCCCCAAGAAATAAGTCCTTAGTACTAATGGAGCAAGACAAGATGTTATCTGGTAGAAGACAGTTAGATGTTAGGTTAGTTTGCTAGAGGGAGAAAGTGGAAATAAAATGTATATAAATGCCCATACAGAAAAACTAAGAGGTGCTTCTTCCCACAGAGCACAGCTTAGCTTTGTCTGGTTGCAGACATTTGGCTGTTTACTAGAGCAGGATGTCTGGATACAGATATTTACAGGAGGCTTTTAATTGCATCACACTCATGCTGAAAGCTGACAAGCCAGTAATTTCCCTGATAAGAATGCAAACAGGATGTTGAAGGCGAGATCTGTTTGCTCACCAAGGAAAAGGATACATGCTTGCACCATGGATACACCACGGACCAAAACACTCAAATTCAGTGATTCACAAGATGTCAGCAGCCGCCACAGCTGCGCCCAGGAGCCCAGGAATCACCGGGTCTCTGCTGCCCCTCCACCAAGCAGAGATGTGCAATAAAGTCAGTGGGCATTTTGAAAGAGTGACTCAGTGCAGTGACATGTCATTTCCAGGGACTCCTTACTGCTCAGGGTATGAATGAGCAGGAATTGCAGCTGCAGAGAAGCCTGTTGCTTCAGCAGAGACTTGTTCAAAGCATTCACTTGGCAAAACAAGCAAGAACTTGAAAGAGAAGCAGTTTAGCTGATCGTGTTCCCTCTCCCTGTTTGATAGCTGGGCTTGGCTTGTTGACCAGGAAATCTTTCAGACTCAAATCCTTATTGCCCCTCCCTTGCTAGCATTTGCCACAAAGATACCTTTCCTGGCCACCTCTGAGGAAATGGCAAGTAAAGAACCACAGAGCCAAGGTACCTTCAGCACCCACCTTTCTCTCAATGGAAATAGCTCACAAATTGACAACCTTTAGTGGCTGCCTGTTTGCCTGGCCCTCATCTCAGCAGTCTATCAGACAGCCCTGTCTAATGCCTCTTGTGCTGCTGTAGTGCACACTTGCATTCCTAGACACAATCCTTCAGTTTTATCAAGCAAATTGATCCTTCACCTCCCTGCACCCTGCTGCAAACAGGGTCTCCACAGATCCCCATGCTGACTTTTTGCCCAGAGGTTTTACAGTGCCAGAGTGCCCTGCCCTTGTGCTTTGATTGCAGAAGCTACATTTCAGTGGTGAGCGTTGCTTGGGGGAAGAACCTGTTGGTTCAGCTTTGAGAGGCTCTTCCCAAGCCTCTTACTTGGATGGAGCATTTGGCCTGGGTAGAGCACAGCTAGAGCTCTGCCCCCAGGCACAACCCATGTCCAGCCACAGTGCCCAGTGCATTGCTCACGTTTTCATCCTGTTGTACTTGGGACCTGAAAATACTTGTGCAGTGCCAAGGCTGTTGGAAATGAGCACAGGGCAGCAGGGCATTTGGTGCTGATTATGGGGAGCAAATGTCTCATTGCACCCAGAGGAAATGCACAAAGGAGAGAGAAGGTGGTAGTCTGCTGCAGAGCCCTGCTGTGCCAGCCACAGGGTTTGCCTTCCCACATCCTCATGGCTTTCCCCACAAGCCTGCTCCTCTATCTCCCACAGATTAATTCCTCTGAAGTACTTTCTCATGTGCTGTTTTGCATTTTGGTTTCAATGCCCATGTCCCAGAGCAGTTAAACTTCAGCAGCTCCGCTTTAGAGGATGGAAAGTCTATCAAACCATCAAGACTGCCCAACTCCAAGAGAAAACTATTAAGATATTCAGCTTGTGTTAGGCAAAGCTCTGAAACACACTCTACTGTTACAGCAGCCTCTCCCCTTACAGCGAGAACAAGGGCAGCTCTCTGCACTTCCACATTCTGCACATTCCGCAGCTCCGGCTGCTTTCGGAGCCTGAGCTCCGAGCAGCCCGGGCTGCTGTTAATGCAGCACAGGGTTGGCTCCCTGGCACCCCGCACCTGTCGGGGGAATTGCCTTTTCCTGGAAATAGCTCCCTGGGCAGCCTTTGAGGCAGGGCGCAGTTGGAGGCCGTTCACTCGGTGCCCCTGGCAGTCCCCGCTGGGGAGCTCAGCTGCTCCTTTTCTTTGCCCTCCTACAGCAGTCGGGGAGGGTGCCCAACCACATAGCTCCCATCTGCTGATTCATGGGGACACGTGAATCTTTTCCTTGCAGACAGCACTGGCTGTGGTGCCAACAGAGCTACCAGCTGATGCAGTCACTGCTTCCTAGAAGTAAAGAATCTTCTTCCACAGTAAAGAATCTGGGCAGTTTTCTAAAAAAATCTGCCTTCCTCCTTGCCTTTGGGCTTGAGGAGGCCATGGGATGGAGGAGAAGCCCCCCTGCCCTGCCATCACCTCCCAGGAGCTCCTCAGTTTAATGCATAAGGGCTCCCACTCCCAGCAACAGCATCTTCCCATTCCATATTTCAAGCAGCACTTTGGCCACCCTAGAAGGATTTACAGGAGGAGTGAAACTTTGCACAGAGCTGAGTTCTCACAGTTCCTGTCTGTCACAGGGGAAGCCACAGACACATCAGCAGTCTGCAAAGCTCCGTGGCTGACGAGACACAAATGCTCTTGATATTTGTTGCTGTTGCAAATCACTATCATCACAGACTCTTGTGATTCCTTAGCCTTGCCCTCCTCCTCTCTTCCTCCCCCCAAAAAGCTCCAAAGTCTGTTTGCTCCATCTAGATCTTTCACTGAAAGCTCTCACACCCTTTGGTGACAGAGAAGAAAGTGGAAGAGCAAAACTTAACTGATATTTAATTCCTTCTACAGGTACAACATCCCAATAGGCCTGCATGCCAACCTCTCTGAGGGCTCTCCAGTCTGTGAAGTGCTCAAGACAAACTCCTCTCTGCTTAACCAGGATGGATTCTTCCATGGGAAAATGGGATTCAGAACAGCTCTATCAAAAGGTCTCCTGAAAATGTCAGAGGTATGAGAAAAAGCCACACAGACCTCATATTCTTGGTGTAACTCACCTCACTGATCCTAGCAGATAACAGTTGAAAATCTTTCCCAGATTTAAGATCTTTCTAATTGAAGATGTGGAGAAAACCTAGAGGTCAATTAATAGACTGTATTGTCTGGGCAGTAGGAGATGCCCAGTTCTGCCATTAAACTGCTCTGCAGTGTTGAGCTGCTCACTCACTGTTAAGCTTCACATACATTGCTGAGCTGTAACTGCTTATGTGGAGGAGTGGGTGGAGAGGCACAGGAACAGATAATCCCCAAAATCTTGTATAGCAATAAAAGGAAAATACAACAGAAGTGCTAAGTAGGGGCTAAGTAGGCTTTGCATCACCTGTGAGATGCCCATGTTCCCCAGGGAAGTGGGCCATTCTCACCTCAGTCACTGGAGTGAGGAAGTTCAGGTGACCAAAACTGTCTATGGGCTTGGGCACCCATTTCCCCATTCATTTTATAGGGAAAAGAGTATCCAAATACCATGGACCTTTTTGAAAATCCCAGCCTCCGTGCCATCTCTGCAGCTAGTGCTATAAAGAAACCTGTACCTAGGCAAGGCCTAGGAAGACCCAACACATCACATGCCCATTTATACAACACAGCACTTTGGGTCTTGCAGGTCACATCCCAAATGCTCACAGTGGCCAGTGAGTTCTCCATAAACTCTCTCACTCTCTTCTAGTCTCTGCACTGCTGACAGGTCTTATTTTTATTATTTATTATTATTACCCTTTCTCTGCTGTGCAGGTGAAGCAGGAGCTAAAGGCCCAAGTGGAGCTGTTCCGTGAGCTGACAGGCCACCTGCCTCCTCACATGGACGGTCACCAGCATGTCCATGTCCTGCCTGGTAAGAGAGGATTTCTTCCCATCCCAAGAGAGGAAAAGGGACAGAGGGCCCCCATCTTCCCAAGAGAGGAAAAGGGACAGAGGGCTCAGAGGAAACACCCCTCAT
>JAVCKT010007619.1:0-20683 GCA_032273925.1 Rhynchotus rufescens
AAACCATGTTTTGTGGTTTTTGGCTTCCAAAACTTATTTTAAAAAAATCTTAATTTAATTGAAAATAAAGAGAAGAAATTGATTTTTTTTTTTCTTTTTTTTTTTTTTTTTTTTTAAGAAAATTTCCTAATCTAGTTACAAACTAGCAGAAATACTAGCTTCTACTAGCAGAGAAACAAGAGATTGTACCAGGGAAAATAAGGAACCACAACATTTAATTACTAATCTTAATTTACTTAATTACTGATTTTAACTTACTTGAGAGGAAAAAATATATTAGTCTGTGTAAGCCTATCTCTCCTAAACTATTAGAGATCCATTTTTTCCTCACTCGGTATAGATTCTTTCAGAGCACTGAAATGAACATAAGCTATTAATTATTACACACCTGTGGACAGCTTCCTCTACTGTATCGTGAAGAAAACACTACAAATGATGGCCTCAGTTCTGTAATTCACTTCATGAAAAAGGCCAGTGACGAAAGGAAATGTCTGTGAAACTGGCTGCATAATCAGAACTTATAAATATTTTGAAAAAACAAACAACAGAATAAAAGTTATTCCTTAGACTAGAAACTGAAATATTCTTTCCAATTTGCTCCTTTACTAACTAGAGCAGGTATTTAACCTAAGGTCCATTTCAATGTACAGTCACCCAACTCATACGGATGTTGCACCAACCAAATTAGCGTTGGGGGCAACTCTTATTTTGCCATGATTGGTCATGGCAAAAGCTGCATCATGCAAAGCTGCACGGGAAGGATTAGATGCTGGCATCAATTCTGGAGGGATATGAGGTTTTGTTTGCTTAAGACACTGAGGAGGAAGAGAAGGGGAAGTCTATAAGCCATAAATTGATCTCTATGTTGACTAAAAGAAATAAAGCTAGAAACAATTTTGAAGCCTTTCTCAGGTCTGTAGTATGCAAAATACATTTATCTTCCAAGCCACCACTGTGACATTTAACTGTAATACAGAAAAAAAAACGTGAAAAAAAAATACAGAGTCAGTGTTTTGAAAAACTCCCATATTTTACCCTGGAATAGCATGCAATTCCTATAAGGAACCAAGTGTATTGCTTTTCTCAAGAGCCTTTTGAGTGGATTATTTATTGCTGTTTCCTGCTCAAGTTTTTATGGGTAGGTCAAGTGCCAGAGTGTTGTTCTGTTCTGTCTGCCAAGAATGATAAAAGCTGGACTACAGTTTGACATCAGGACCATATCTAATTATAAAAGAAAGCAGCGCATGGGCTGCAGAGGGGTCTCCCCACCAACCCACTCACCCTTCATTTTACTAATTCAATTGACATCATTTTCATGGAATAGTATGCTGTAGCTCCAGAATAGTAGTGTTTATATAAAAAAGGATTGTTATTTATTTAAAGCTTTTCTGCCCTCCCCCACCCTTACAAAGAATATTTTCTTACTTCTTCTAATTTAAGTGTAGAGTAGCAATGGGGACTAAAGATCTCTTTCATAGCCATCAGCTTGCTGCAGTCATGCTGCTATACTTGAAGCCCCCATGCCGTGCTGTTGGTGACCTCAGTGCTGACCTGATATAATGGTTATATTTCTTTTATTTTTTCTTTTCTTTTTCTTTCTTCTCCTTATGAAAAACAAGTCATTCAGTTCCTGTATTTTAGGCATTAATTCTGAGTTTCTACTACTGAACAGAGACCAATCATTATACCAGTTGTGTTTGCTATGTGTTCTTACACAGTCAAATTTTCAATGCAAAGTCATCTGAACTTAAACAACATATATATGGCACATAATTTGTTTAAGGCGTTAATGGCAGCAGAGGCAAATTTATTTTCCTTGAGGAGTTCAGTGAATTGGATAGCTTGTATCCCATTATAATCAGACCCACAATTTGGAGACTTTTGAAGTGCTTCTTGTTGCTAAATAAGAGCTTTCTGGGAAGCAAATCAACTACTCCAGAGAAGTGATCAGTTGTGAATTACATAATGAATATTCTCATAGCCACCTACAATGAACACCAAAATAAATAAATAAATAAATAAATAAAGGAGCCAGAGTAAAATTTAGTAAGACCTTTGAATCCCAAGTTTTGTTGATAGCTGATTTTTCCCCTGTACATTTTTCATCTCTCTGTGATTTTTCTGAAAGTTCAAAAGAAAAGTAAGCAAAGAGTGTTCACAGCCTAAAACATGCAATGCTTCAAGAGGGATGAAAGCAAGCAGAGCTTCTGCAGATGTGCATGTTAATGAAGATTTAATTGGGAGGCAGGTGCACATAAATAAGGAGCATATGGAAAGGAGCAACAGTAAACATAATAGCGCAGGGCTCAACCCTTAGACTTAAAAACAACAAAACTTAATCTTTTTTATACTCAGAAGATTTCCCAAAGAAACTTACTCAGATAAACATTTCTTGCCCAAAGCATGGATCTGAGAATATGCAGAAGCTCCTTCCACAATGCAATGAACTCAGAATGAAAATGCTGAAACTTATAACTTTTTGCATAGTCAATATTTCATATATTAAGTGATTTTGATGTATTAGAGAAATTAAATTTGAAGACAGCTAATAGAATAGTTTTTTCTTATATAAAAATCTATCTGCCACACTATTTCAGAAGCAGAAGAAATCTGTCTTTAAAGCGCTTCAGTGGATTTTATTTAGACACCAGAGGTCAAAAGGGTGAGCATTTTGGGGATGAGAAATATAAAAGATCATGTTCAAAATTATAGACATGAGATCTGGATAGAAAGAACAGGGTGGAAATTGTGCACATTCCCTTGACATGCAGTACCATTTTAAAATCTAAATTTCAAACAGTATTTCAAATGTATTTACTACAAATAAAAATATAAATTTTATTACTTGTCTACAAAAGAAGCAAACAGAAGTAGTAAAGTAAGATCAAGTAAAAATGGTACTTACGCAATAATAATCAAGTATATAGATGAGATCTTTGAAATAAATTCTCTTATAGAAGACAAGCAGAATTAACTATAGTTATTGTAGGCCTTTTCCTTAGAAGGGCACATTGCTAAAATACTACCCTGGAAAAAAGAACCCTATTTCTTGTGGAAACGTACTCTTCCTCCCACCTCCATAATGGAGTAGCATTCTGTTACGAACATTTTTATGCTTTATTTCTTTAATATCTTTTTTGCTAATAACGTTTGTGTTCTATTATGAGAGAAGGTATATCCTTTGACTTCATCCTTTTCATACACTCTAAAGCATGAGAAAGAACTGGCTGCTTTTTAACCTACTGACATAAAAAGACAAAAAAAATCCTTTTCACTACCTCTGACAAAATATAATAAATACAATAATATTTGAGGAGTGGCCATAAAATTACAAGACATCAGCATCAAAATGCATGTTCTACCTCAGTGCTAGGTGTGGCAGAGATGTACATGACACCATTTCCAATGGAAAATGTTTAGTAAGAGAAACAGATCTTCTATGGGTGAAACTTGGGTGTTAGTTTTACAGTTAGACAAAAGGCTATTACTCTAACCTAAAGCAGGTGTCAGAAAGGAAATGCAAGAAGGGCTTGAATAGCATCACCCAGGTTGACAGAGCACTAAGATGAGTTTTGCTCAGTGCTAACCAATTCTGAGAAAAGGCAGCATGAGTCAAACTGGTGCAAGACCTGCTGGGATCCTGGGTATGACTTTGACCACCCATTTACAAAAACACAGATGGGTTAAAGTTAAGGCAGTGATGGAGGAAGTGGGACAGTGATGGATAACTCTTCCACTCACCCTGGTAGCAACTCTTCTGAAATATATCTGCAGTAATCTGGCTTGAGCTTGCTGAAGACCAACAAAATCAAAGCTGAAAACAGCTACGAGTGCTTTCCATGCTCTCACTGAGGGGAAATGCTCAGGAGAAACACATGAGAACCAAGAAGGGACTGGCTTCGAAGTGTCAGGTAGGCTGGAGAGAGAGTTTAAGCCTCCCAAGTACCAGATAATATCTATTAATATTGCTACTTCTCTTAAAAGTACAATTAAGTAAGAGAGGAAAAATAAATAGAAATAAAGCTACCACATACCTCTTCCACCAAATTACCTTTTTATGGTTGATTAATGAAAATGAGCCTGAATTTCAAGCATTCAAAGAGTTCCCAGCTCAGAAGAAAGAGCCTCATCTTAATGGTCTGAACATCCCTCAGTCTGACAGAAATATTGCCTTTCTTCACCTGGTAACTGTAAATCATTCCCCTGAGGGTTTTTGTGAAACTAAGTGTGCATTCATTGCCTGCTTTGCCAGGCTTCTTAAACAATAAGAATCACTAAAAGCAAGAGACACTTTTCTTGGTAAGAACCTTAACCTACAAAAACACAAGGTACTATTTTCATTTTTAAACTATTGCCTACCGTGATGAATTATGATGCCTACTATATAAGACAGGATTGTTTAATTCCATTGCCAGCCATCTCAGGCTAGAACTACTTGATTTCATACTGTTTTTGAAACTGTTGAAACATCTGTGTGGATATGGAAAAAAAACACTAAGAAAGGAGAGATTAAGCACAATATTTAATGCATTTTAATCACAATAAATTGAACATAAAAGACCAACTGAGCTACCTCATCTGTCTCAGGATGTTTTTGAATCACAGACATTCAAAGTAATTTCTCCATCTAGCTATTAATGTCACTGACAACATGAACTTCCACCACTTCCCCAGGAAAGTGTTCCATGGTGCAATACAACCCTTACTGTCGAGATAATGGAGACCAGACATCAAAGAAAGCTGATTTGATTTGATTTTCATCCTATCAGAACCCCACCCTCAGTTATTTATCTTCTTCCACAACATTTTAGATACTCTGAGATGGTGAGCATCTCTCATTACTCATTTCACAAAAAAAGTTGTATTTTGGGAGCACAAGTTTTGCACCCCCGGTAGCTGGTTCCTACAGAACGTGGAGGAAGCCATTTTGCAGACAGCCCAAGGGGCAGTAGAAACCAGACTGCCCCAGCTCTGTCTACAGAAACACCAAGGTTTCTCTGGATACACAGCTTCCAGGCGTGTGCCAACAAGTGCTGCCCACTCTAAAGACCTGGTTCCAGCCTTGCACAGGCATCCAGAGAAGAACGTGCTGGGCTGTAGAGCGCTGTGCGCGCGTACGTGCGGTGTGCTGCTGTGCTGATAAACGGTGCACCAGCCAGGCACGAAGCGTGAACGCCAGCGTTTTGTCGAAGCGTGATACGACCCACAGAGAGCTGCTTTTGTGCAGCAAGTATGTGTGCACATGTGTCTTAATGCAAAATAAGGCTGACGAAAACAAATACGCATGCCAGCGATAGCCACCAGTGGGCTACACAAAATAAATGAAGTGAGATATTCTGTGATCTGCATATGCAAAGCCGCTGTTAGGACGTGCTTGTGCACAAAAGGCTACATGTATTTTGTGGTTCTGCTTTACAGAATCCAACATAAAACAATATTCCAGAGTACAAAAGAAGACTCGATTACAAATAGTTATTTTGTGTTCCTCAGCTTTTTTCCAGTCACCACAATACCTTAAATAGCCCCTATTCCCTCTGAGGGATATACTGTTAACACATTTATTTGCATGGCTATACTATAAACTGGTTAATTGATGTGGATGGATTTTTTTTCCATTTGCGTAGGGCTATTTTTTTGGCTGGATCCGCTCCTTTATTTGATGCACAATGCACTAAATGCAGCTATGGTGACAAAGCAGCAATATGTGGCTAAAACAAAGGCTGTGTGAGTAGCACTACTGAATATATGTAGCATAGTCTTGATTAAAACCTCTGTGCGTGTGTGTATATGTATCTGTATGTATGCCTGTGTAGATACATATATATATATGCATGTAGCACACAGGTGTGCTTGTGTATGTGTACCCACATAAGCATATACAGCAAAGTAAAATAATCCATAAGAAATCTAAATGAATTTTCTAGCCCCCCAAGCACTAACGTACGCAGCGTAATAGACCTTTAACTCGCTGGCAGCTCTAACCCTTCAGAGTCACCTCCTTCCCGCTGCTTTTCCTCTGTCCCCCACCTTCAGTTTCTCAAGGGACTAGAGAGATTTGTTCAGACTTCACAAAATTGCTCATTGTTTCCACTGGGAACAAAAATAATTATGATATGACATATCTGCATATTAAAAAAAGAAAAAAAAATAACAGCAAAAGCCACTGAAAAGGCTTTTCTGTGAATAAAGAAAAATGTTAGATGGCTCCTATTCAGGGTAACACGCTTACAAAATATCTCACAATATCATCCTGACCTCTACTGGAAACACTCAGTATTCACAAGCTGAAAAAGAGCAACAGTAAATCCACATCACCACAGTGTTTAGAGATGTAGCAAGAATTTACCAGTATCTTTTCAATGTTAATTACAAAATACTACAGGGGACAGTAGGGAATTGCAGCAATATCAGAAATGAAAGGTGATGTAAAATGTTTCAGTATAGTCGCTTCCACAGCTATATTTAGTGTTTAACGCACATGCCTGGCTTTAATCTGATCATTACATATTTTAATTTTTGCATGTCCATTGAGATAACAGAAGTATAAGGGACTAGAAGTTCTAGTCACAATGTTTGCATCTTATCGCAAGCACCTACCAGCTCTTAATTTATTTAGAGGGTTAATCTGAAGTTTAGCATCATAATCAGCAAAAGGCAAGAAAACTACTTTCTGAAAAAAATCTTCGTAACTTACAAAGGAACAACCAATCCTTCAAGGTTTAGATCAGAAACTACCAAAGCTACAGCAAATCCTGGGAGAGGTCTGGGAAGTGACAGCTTGGTTCTTATCGTTAATCATTCAGTATTTCAACTCAATCATCTAATTTACTAACACATTAAAAGTGACTGTCAAGCATCCTGAAAAATATGTTTAGCATCACTTGTTCTTCTGAGTACAGAAAGGGTTTGTAACAAGCCTATAAGAGTCTCATAAAATTGTCCTATGGTTTGGTATGTGCTACTGCTATTGCTAGGATGTTCAGTTCACGAATTCTGCTACCATCAGGCAGGTGGAAAGCCATTTACTAAGGCCTGGAACCTCCACTGCAAAACCAATATGTACTAGGGCAGATCTCAGCTCGTGTACAGCACTGCACCTGTAGAGACATCTGTGAGCAGGCATACAGTCTTCCTTGGTGGCATCATCACAGGTTCTTGCTGTAGATCAACAACTTTGTGAGACATGGCTAGTTCACATTAATTATAGGGATAGGCAAAGCAACAAAACTGTACTTACAGTCTCTTCTTCTACTGAATTCATCTGTGTTGTTACCATCAGGACCTTACACACTAGGTGTTGTCTACTTGGGAGATTGTGGCCTCTCAGTCAATAATCTCTTTTAAATTTCTTTTAAAATTCTGGATAAGATGTAGAGCCTCATAGGCAAGCTCAGGAAGGGTGTGTTAGATGAGGGGAGTTTTACTGAAAATTGACTACAGAGTAATTGTAATCAGCGGTACAGAGCCTAGTGGGAGGCCTGTAGCCCAGGGGTCAGCACTGGGTCCAGTCTTGTTCAATTTGCCAGTGGCCTGGATGAATGGACATAGTGCACCCTCAGCAAGCGTGCTGATAAAACAGAACTGGGAGGGGTGGCTGATACGCCAGACAGGCCATTCAGAGGGATCTGGGTAGGCAGAAGATTGACCAAGAGGAACCTCAACATTCAAAGGCAAGTTCAGGGTCCTGAACCTAGGGAGGAATAACCCCATGAACCAGCGCAGCTTAGGGGCTGACTTGCTGGAGAACAGTTCTGCAGAGAAGGACTTAGGAATCCCTGGTAGACTGACCAAGAGCTAGCAATGTGCCTTTGTGGCCAGAAAGGCCAACAGCATTCTCGGGTACAGCAATGGTGTGACGGTGTTGCCAGCTGGTCCAGGGAGGCAATTCGCTCTCCCTACTGGATTGCCCAGGACAAGAAGGACAGGTAGCTACTGGAGAGACTTTAGCATAGGGCTGCTGAGATGACAGGGAATGGGAACATTTCTCCTCTGAGGAGAGTCTGAGAGCATTGGACCTATTCAGTCTGAAGAAGAGACAGCTGAGATGGAACTCATCAATGTGTACAAATACCTTAAGGGAGGGTGTGAAGAGGATGGAGCAAGACTATTTTCTGTGGAGACCAGCAACAGGACAAGAGGCAACAGCCACAAAGCAAAACACATGAAGTTCCACCTGAATTTGAGGAAAAAAAAAAAAAAATCTTGACTTTGGGGCGACAGAGCACTAGAACAGGTTGCCCTGTGAGGTTGTGGAGTCTCCTTCTTTGGAGGTACCCAAACCTGCTTGGATCCAATCCTGTGCCACATACCCAAGGTAACTTAACTTGTGCAGGACAGATGTAAGGCATCTTTGGAGATCTTCTAGTCTAACCTCAACTATTGTTGTTGTTCTGTGGAGGAAAAAAATAATAAATAAATCAATAGGCCTAGAGCACGTACTGGTGCAGCCACTCAACTACTGACACCAACATCCTACGCTGTAGGAGACAACAGACTCAGTCACAGCCATCTGAAGCTGCCCTAAGAACACAGAACAGCATAACTTTAATAGAACTGAAGGACTGGATGCAATTTAATATTTAAATGACTCACACGTGGAAGAACATGCATTGGTGATTATCTAAACACTGCATTTTTCCCTATGTCCAGATGCAACACTACTAGCATTTAACTTGGAGGAAGAAGAAAGGAACTGGGGCAGAGAGAGATCATTTCTGCCATTACAAATGAAAGAGTATTTCACATTCCCCCTCTTCCTTCTTACAGAATATAAGGTGATAAATCTATTTGATATACATCAAATCAAGCTTCCTAAATACATTTTTAAAATCAAGGGCAGGATTCTCTCTCAGTACTAGATCAAAAGCTAAAGTTATATTTAAACTTTAATGAGAAGCAGTCTTATTTATTGGATGATGGTTGGGGCATAGAGCCAGATAAGCTTCTATGCTCTAATTCTTTATACCATGCGGAATAATTTTACCGTTTTGGACAAGCCTGGAAGTCCATTTCTCCATCATATCATTAGGGAATATAATATTTAGTTACCTCACAAGAGACTTAAGAGAGCCTTCTTGAGACTCTTAAGAGGTATTCTGTGTTGCGTTTAATAAACTCCTGTCCTTCAGGATTTGTAACCTAACAGGACTAAACAAAGCATAGAAAAGAATGAAAAATAAAGATTGCTTTTGTAGTAGAATAACACAATTTCAGTTCTGAAAAATTACTATACAAACATCAGTGAGGGGAGGGTCTCATTTCTCCAATTAGCATCTTGCTTAATAATGGTTAATAATGCTTAATAAAACCACCAAACCACTGCCAAAAGCGTTACGCAACCGAAAAAGAAACAAAACACACCAAACTATTCTTCTCTTCAGTGTTAGTCTCATTCACAATAGATGCTTCCTACATCCAAATACGTCCCAAAACACCCATACATGGGATATAATCTGGCTTGTGTGCCTCTTCCGCTCTAGGAGAGGCTCTTCTAGGAATCCCATTGGGAAATGATAGCACAGCCTGTGTGAGAAGCTGAAGAGGCACAGTCTCACCCTGTTAATGTATACATACACATTCTGCCCTCTGTCCCAACAGATCTCTCACCTCTCTCTCAGTCCAGGAGAGAAGATGGGCTTTTCACCCTACCCTAAGCCAAAGAGATTTGGGACATTACATGTCTTTCTCAAAGCTCTGTGGCCACACAGCGAGGGAAACACTCAGCCCAAACAGCTGCATCTGGCACAAGGGGCAACAAGGCAGAGAAGAGATGGGATCATGGCCCTTTGGGTGCCACTGCTCCAGGAGCAGCAGAAGGGGTCAGCAGAGTGTTGTGCACCAACAGGAGATTTCTAATGGAGCCCAGGCAGGTTATAAATCCCTGCTTCTTTAAGTAAAAAAGGGTATTTACAGTGGAACAATTTATTAGTGGAAGTTGTCCAAGGTTCTCCAGTGATTGACGGGACAGTACTAACAGAAAGAGACCCCCTCATAAGGAAAAGAGTTCCTACATCTTCTTTCAGGCTTTGGGAGAAAGAATATCAAAGAATCCAATCACAGTGATTTTATTAAAGAAGAAAACAAACCAACAGGCTTCATTTTCAAGTCTCAAGTTAAATTTGTAGTATTTATATTTTGGAAAAACACGACCACTTTCCCCGCCCCCTTCATTAACTTCTATACTTGATGCCACTTCACAGTCACTTTTTCCAGCATAGGAAAGGCAGTAAGGTTTTCTAAAGACGCCTTGAAAAAGATAGAACCTGTGTGGACTCAGATCTTCAAAGCACCTCTGGCCTAGAAAGGAGAGGAAGTATTTTCACGAAAGCTCAGTGTTATAAAACAGAAATGACCTGGCAGAGGAATAGGGAAAGACTTCAAGTTTCAGCATTTGAAAGTGCTTTTGAACTATGTAATATTTTTGGTGTAGAGCAGGTACGGCCGCATGTCAACACTCCTAGCATGAACTGCAGTATCTGATTTCAAGTAAATTAGAAAAGGCTTTAGAGTACAGAACAACAATTTAAGGAGATCATTCATATCTTTGTTTCTCACTTTTTCTTTTTTATACCGTGAACTGAATGGTTCTGCTGCAGAAAAGCAATAATTTCTGAAGAAGATGTAAATATCACATTCAAACAAGTCACTGCTGCTCATGGGAGCTAGGTTTCAAAATGTGGACATCTATTCTGTCAGTCAGCAAGAAGCTAAAATTAATAACCAATTTGAAAGGTGTTTGAACAGCAGTGCATTCAATTAGTACTTAGTGGACAGCAGTTTATTGATATTTATGATGAGAGAAAAAGCATGCAGTGTCAACAAAAATCAATTATAGCTTAGAAACATTTTAAAAATTATTTTAACCTTCAAAATGCCCTACCCCAGAATTATCTTGAATGTAATCTTTTCTCATTTCTGGAAATTTGCAAATGCAATAGGAACATCTTGTAAACCGTAAATAAGACGAAAGAGAAATGCTGGTCAAGGATCAGATTACTAGAGTCAGAAGCTCCAGAGACTCAAAATCTGCATCATCAGACTCAATGGGCAAAATGCGATGCAACCAACTTGCCTGCACAAGGGTATCCTGAATAAATAATTCTCACAGTCTGCAAGATAAGAGTTTACAGAAGAAAAAGACATAACAGTGAACAAAATGGAAAGATACCATTATTAGGAGGTAATATGCTTTTGGTAGAAGGATAAGAATAGAAGAAGGATAAAAATCCTTCTACCAATTATGATTTGACACAAAAGTTGTGTCCAGTACTGAAGAACTAAATAGTTAATGCCCAAGAGTTCATTATTTAACATAATGAATTAAGGCCTAATAAACAATTTATTTCAAGTCATGTCTTTTAATTACCAAAGATTTCTCTTCTCTCTCTTTTGTTTTGTTTTTCTTCTCCTCTTTTTTTTTTTTTTTGATGTTGTTCTTATCTCTGTGGCAGTAAAAATTGTGAAAGGTGCATCCTAAACAATATCAGCTTAATGAAACAGCAGTACTTGTACTTAGTGACAGACAAACTGGAAAAAATAGCTTATTATATTTAAATATAAAAAGTTTCATTCAAATAGGAACAATTAGATCCAAAACTGGAAGCCAAAGCACAGTGCCACATACCACAAATGACATGTATTAGCTCCTAAACTAAGGTGAGGAGCTATCTTAGAGTGATCCTCAGTTGGCAGCACTGCCAAGCTTAAATGTTTCAACAATGCACTGATCATGCTATAGATTTAAACTAGATAAAACCTAGGGAAAACAGAAGAGGGAGGCCTAAAATTCTGCACTGAACATCAGCTGAAGTTCTTCTCTCATCCTTGGCAGAAGATTCCTGATGTGATTTTGTTAAACCAGCCAGAAAGGGGTCCCCCATTATCCAGAACTCAAAACTATCATCCACAAAACTGTCAAGCACTCATTTAGAGAATAAAATGCAGAGTAGAATTCCAGGAGCTGCCTATTTCCATGAAGGTATTTAGGACTAGATTGCTCAGTACTCAACATTTCAGTCTTCCAAATCTCTAAACTCCTTGTGTTGACGTCATGAAAATTCGATTTTTTTTTCAAGTTTCTATTTTCTATTTCTGCAAAAGAAGCTACTCCTTAACTTTTCTCAAAAAAAGTTTTATATAATTACAATTGTTAGAATTAGAAGTGCAAACTTTGTCTCTTGTAGAAAGACAGACAGCAAGGCCCTTGTTTTAGATGGAGTTTTCAAGTGTACACACACACACACAAATACAGAATAGCTAACAGTAAAGAGAATAACAGAGATAATTTAAATCATTTTACTCAATGTCTTTTAATTACCACTCGTGCAGCACTACTCATACAAAAGCTGCATTAGAACAGACATGGTTCTCCAACCTGCTAATTGAGAAGGGGCTAGTCCAAAATACTCTGTCCTCGTGAGTCACAGGGGGCTTCCAAAGCTCTTGACTACACAAGCTGCTTTAGACCTGTGCTGATCTAATTTCAACACATAGTCAGTAAGTTCAATCATGAAGTCAACGAGAATTTCAGTACAGATCACAGGAGGGAGCCTATAATTAGCCATAAGGGCCTTCAATGTAAGCATAAAACAGCCCTAACAACAAATCAGCAGGCAACTTAGTGTCGACACCAGCCCAGCGGCTTCACATGAAATGACTAACCTATTTCTTCATAATATTATTACACCTGCTATCTAGTTTTTCCTGATAATAATACTGCCCATATCCCATTTTTAGTACCCGTTTCAGGTTAAGCTCGAACAGGCAGCTTCTACAGAGTTGAAGTTCCAATTATACAACTAAACTAAAGGAAAATTATCTAAGCTTTCCACAGAGAAGCAAAGCAAAAGAAAACAAAACAACAAAAAACACGACTAAACAAGAAAAATACACCACACACCAAAACAAACCAAAAAAATCCTGTCATTTTCACCATTACTGGTAGGATTTCTTTGGCTAAATGGCATCCTCCTGCTTACAACTTTCCACATGACTCCCATAAAAGCAATAGTTTTATTTTTACATCCTTATTACAGCTCTCCTTTCTGCCCTCATACAGTAACTCAACAACAGAAAAAAACAGATATCTCCTTTCAAGAATGTATTTCTGTCTTCCAATTTGCATGTTCTTGTAGTACTGAGGAGGAGATATCTGCCCAAGAGTGAATCCTTAAGATGCACATGTAATTCCAAACACTGAAACCATCATTGAATCTGAAATTACAAGGTAAGCTCTAGGAAAAAAAGCAATCTTTCCCAGGTCTTTCTGAACACTCGGGTGCATCAATTTGCAGACCTTTCTGGCCATTCCCCAGGGGTTCAGAACACTCCAGCGTGTGAGTGTTATCAAGAGGGACCTTAAGGCATTTTCAGCGGGGTTGAAAGTACACTGGAAGCAAACAGATCAGAGAGCTATATGGAGAATGTTAAGAGGGTAAAATTGCATTCATGTCACAAAGCATTTTCACTTTTTCAAAGCACTGAAGCCGTAGGCATTCTCCTGTCACTAAACTGAAAGATTTTCCCCTAAAACTCAAATTTAAGGAACACGGTGTAAAAAAGCACATTAAAACAAACAAAACAAACAATAAAAAACCCACAGCATCAGCAGCTACCACTTTTTTTTCAATCTTGAGGAAGGGGTAAGCGTGTCTAGTACAGACCACACTAAGCATGTGCAGAAAACATGTCACCACGTACGGAATTTATTCAATTAAAATCACACATACATGCCAACATGAGTCTTATTTAAATTGTACGGAGCTGCAGAAACAGGGCTAGGTTTGATAAATTAAAGCTCATTCTTACCTCTGTGCGGTTTGCGCTAGTCACTCCTTTCCCATTTGCCTCTTCAGTCCCTGGACAACAGAATGAACTCATTTTATTTACAGTATAAATCGTCTTCCTACTGAGAAGGACAACATTGCACCTCTAAGCAGAACAAGTTCAGTGCATTATTTATAGCCCAATTTTAATTATCTAATTTTTCATAACCTACCGAGAAAAAAAAAAATCAACTAAAAAGACAAGCAACATAATTGTCCTAATTTTTCCTTCTGCACACTCAGAAAGGGAATTCCACAGGGTCCGTCTGTCTTCTCAGGAAGAAAAAGGCTCCTGCAGCCCCTAAGAAGAAGGGCGTGCACGCAGACTAGTGCTCCCTAGGAGTATGTTGTTACACCCCTGCTAGGTAGGGCTTTGAAATGCTCTCCGAGTTGTTAAGGAAAATATAAATCTCACATCAGTAAGGTAGCTCTAAAATACATGCCCATACTTTTTGAGCAGAGGATAATTTATTACTACAGAGGCAGCTCGTTATGAAATCAGCTCTCTTGCAGAGTGCCTTTTATGTAACCAAATCAAATCGTTGGTGGATGTCCACAAACAGAAACTGAGGTCCCTTCTTGAACCTCCTGAAGTAGCATTTTTATATTTTTTGGTTGTTTTTGAGATAGCTCGCTGTTTCCTTTTCCTTGAAAACCAGGGGGAATGCTAAGCTTCCCCTGCTTTGTTCACAATGTAAAAGCTCCAAAACAACTCTGTGCGAATTTGAGCTGAAATTTGTCTTAATCATCTGTGAAAAAATAATTTAAATGCGAATTAAAAACTGCTGAGCACTACTGCAGGGAATGTTCAAATGCTAGAGAAGCTTCCAACAAATGCTGCAAGAATTAAATAATAACTGATGTATCTATTTTACCCCGAAAAACCTTTCTTTTGTGTCTCTGCTTCAGTTTTAGCTCTATTTTAAAACCAATAGAGCATTTTAACCTACCTTATTTATGAAATGATGTTTAAACTGCAAGTATGGTTCATGTCATTTACATCCCGCTCTGGGACAAAGATTTACAAAGCTCCATTGCAGTACTAACTTTGAATAAAAACACAAAATGGCCGAAAGAGCCAATTCTGAATTCATGAAAATACTGAATCATATTTTTTCATTCTTTCAACAGTCTTGTCAGTGGTGCTGTCGTATATATATGTGCAATTCCTGATACCTAATTCTCTACCAATTAAACATAATTGGTACCTCACCTAATCAACAGTATTTTGGGTATATCAGAACATTTCTTTTTCTTGAAACGGTGATTGCTGCAAGGCATAATTTCAGTCTAGATCTAGAAAAATATGTGAAATTCAGAACCATGTGTGCAGTAAGAAAGTGTTCTCATTGCAGAGCTAGGCACTTCAGTAAAAGACTGAAGACAGACTTCTGGCACAGACATGTAGCTACTTAGAGCTAGGGAATAAGAAACATTGGGGGATGAAGAAAACACAAATTGCCAGTCATATGTCTCAGTTGGACTTTAGATTTTTTAATTACTATTTCAAGGAAGTGCTTATATCCGTTGGGGATCCAAAGCCAGGAAAAAATGTCTATGCACTTTCCTATTTGAGTCCTTTCTCTTGGCTTGAGGACTTATTTTGGCTATTGTCTTTCACTTATTTTTTCCTTTTAATGAACTTTCACTAACAACAGACACCACTGGAGAATAGACTGTGTTACATAGTAAAGAGGTTTTAAAGATACAGTATTAGTTGTTAGGAACTTTAGCACAAATTTACAATGAAATATTGGTGAGCTTCTCAAAAATCTTTCCTCTACTACTTACTATTCAGTGCTTCACAGGAACCAATATTTCTCTGGCAAGAAAACAAAACTAAACACAAACAATCAGAAAAGCCAAGGTTCTCACCCAAGGCAGAATTTAGGAGAAGGGCTCAGTCACTTAGGCTGCCTTCCTTCTGGCACCACAACACACCATGGAATTTGTGCAAATCCAAGGAAGCCTGGACACTAGAGGCAAAAATAAGCATGAGAAAGAATGGCAAAAAAAGCATATGCTATTACTGAACAGTGATAAAACACTTCATTTTTGAATCACATGCATAAAAATAAAAAAATCTGAGTATTTGATTTAAAACTGCCAATGAAATAACTATCCCAGTTGTTATTTTCCTAAGTGTTAAGTTCTGTAGTTAAGCAAAGATCTCTTGCCCTTATTAAAAAGGCCTTATATTTTGACAGTTTTGAATTGATTCCTTATTTCTTCTAAGACCAATATTCTTTGGCCAAAAAAGGCCATTAAGGCAGACCATACTCAACCATTTTACATTTAAATCATGGAAACATTTAAGTGAAAAAGCAGTAGATAGTGACATGAAGAAAAATGATATAAAAGGAAGGTGTGAGGAATAGTTTAACAAGAGGAAAGCTATAGCTTCCTATGGGCACAAGAAAAAGAGGCAGGTGGGGTAGCAAAACACCTACAGGAAAGAGGGACACAAGAAGAAAAACTTGTTTTGCTTTTCAATTACACATTTTTTTTCCCTAGGATTGCGTTCCAACTTTGCCAGTAATTCTCTCCAATAGCTTTCATTGCTGCTTTCTTTTATTTATATTACAGCACATAACTTGCCAAAGTGGTTCCAGTTCAGCCTGATATGCCAAGATCTTGTCAGTGGCCAGCATAGGAATTTTTTTTGCAGCATATAAAAATTTATGTCTTCATATGAAATCTGGTTCATGTCATGCTCTAGTTTAACTACTCGCACGTCATCAAAGGGATTAATACAACAGCAAGTTCTCTAACCTACAAAATACCTTGTATTTTACACTGAGGTTACACAAAAGCCCTCTTCTGAGAGGGACACGGACACAGACTGACAGTAGATGCTGTAACTTTGATGATGTCAAACCTCTTGAGCATCACAAGTAGCTTTCAGTTCGGTAGCATCACAATCCTTCAACACTATTTCAGTTTTGTAACTAATCTCTCCCTATCAGTTACACTACATAGAAACTGTGAAGTCCAAATACAAAGAGGCCATCGGTGTGAAGGATTGCACTTGGGTCTCTTCCCCCAGCCATATTTCTAAGTCCGAGAGTGATAAATAGCACAGCGGTTATAAATGGGCAATAGGGTCAGTGGAACTAAAAGCTGAGAGTTCAAAGAAAAGTCACAATTCTTAGGAGTTCAGGAGGAGGCCACAGACGGATGTTGCAATGCTTCATGACAAATGGCCAGAGCTGTTATACTGCAATTAGAGAACATAGTTGGTTGGCAAATAAGTGGGGCAATAAGAGCACTACAGCCTTAGCCCATCTGAGTTACCTTACTAGTCCATAAATGTTCCTGGCCCATAAGAAAAGGCTTTACCTTATCAATGTACATTTTGTTTCATGTCAAAAACTGAATTGCCACCAATATAGCCACAGGGAAATTTAACATTCTTTGCAGAAATTATGTGAATTAAAAATAAATCACTTATATCTATCAATATGTAGTCCCCTTGATGACACTGGAGTCTGAAAGATGATGGCCATTATGTCCATTAGCAACATTTATCAAGACTGAATGGCTAAAGGTCAAATCCACCAATGCAGGAACCAGCTTCATTAAGCAAATCTGCACAGACACCTGAATCTCTGCACGTGCAACTCAGAGAAGGGAGTGGGGAAGGCATCAGCATCTCTCCTTTTGCAAATGGCTTAATGTTTGGAACTTTTGCTCAGGTATTAAGAAAAATGAATTTTAGACTCTCACGTAACTCCCCAAACCCAACGACCACCGTGTTCACCAGGAACACTCTCTGCTCTTACCACTGCAGCACGTGGTAAAGATCAGATGGTTCCTTATCTCAGTTCCATTACATCCATGTTGTGAAGATAGTCTCATGTAAAAGCAGCCTCATTGGCAGAGCCTGGAACAAGTCTCCTTTCTTCTAGGTAACAGCCATATAAACCAAGTTAGCAGTCCCGGGGAGCTCCAGCTCTAGAGAAGAATTACCAAACAGATTTTTCCTCCGCTGCTTTTCCAGATTTTCAAAATTTTATCACCTGATTTTATATATGCTTGCTTTGGCATGACTGGAATCTAAAATTTGAAATCAGAAGTGATCATATACTATAAGCAAAGACTTACATCAAGAATTAAAGTTCATGTATCTTCTAAACCCTCCACCTCAATCCTTGCTTACCACTTTAAATGCATGTCTGCAAAAATGCTAAAAAAAGAGTTCTAGTTCTATGTTAAATATTTCACAGAAAAATCTGGACAATATTGAACTAAAAATAGATAAATATTTGCCAAAAGATACTTTGAGGCAGAG
Organism: Rhynchotus rufescens; assembly: GCA_032273925.1. Taxonomy (NCBI): domain Eukaryota; kingdom Metazoa; phylum Chordata; class Aves; order Tinamiformes; family Tinamidae; genus Rhynchotus; species Rhynchotus rufescens. The sequence goes on from JAVCKT010007619.1 coordinate 18,115, forward strand.
TATATGGAGAATTTACACTGAGCAGCTATTCACTCTATCTGAAAATATTCCCCAGAGATCTCTATCAGCTCCTACAATGAAACTGCATACAAGAGAATACTTGGCCATCCTTACTGCCACATTACAGACTGTGCAATGGATTAAATGCCCTAGTAATACTAAAACAATTCACCTATAAAGTGAATGACAAGGCCACAACATTTGAGAAAACTTGTTTACCTTTAGAGACTCAAGTTACACTGGCAATAAGATCACAATATCTAAAACATTGGTAAAAGTTACTTCAAATCTTTTTCCAACGTGCTTTGGAAAATCTGGTCACTGTGCTATTAGCTGTTCTGGAGAGGTCTCTCCAAGTGAGCTGCAGCTACTCCACGTTGTCTAAGCAAGGAGGAGATGCTGTGTGGAGAGCTGGTGGCAGGAGACTCCCTTGAGGCAAACAGAAGGGAGCAATTGAGCCTTCCTGGCAAGTGCCTCCATGCTGCCTTATCTGCTATTGCACACACACATGCTCTCCCCCACACCACTTTCCCACCCACCCAAAAGCCTGTCAAGGAAATTCCTCATGACTCAGCATTTCCATTAGAAAATTCACTAATAGTTCCATTTGCACAAGGTAGAAGTTGCATCAAAAATTGTGCAGGCAGTCCAGCAATTCCAACGTAGTAAAAGCCTGCCTTTACAACCTACACACCTTCTGATTTCTTTTGGGATGGACATACAAATACATCACATCTGTCACAGAAGCTTACATTTGTTTTTACAAAAAAAAAGTAAAAGAAAGGAATAGAGCCTTAGGGAGGTCTGTTTTCCTTCCCCCGCCTCATCACAATTTTAACCTCTGAGACAAAATCAGCAATTTTGAGAATAAAAGCACCAAAACAGAGTCTAGATATCAGAAGGCAGCAACTGCAGCAGAGCAAACACTGAACACTGAAGTCCTAAACTTCCAGTCAGGACAGTAGAAGGCTTTTAACCCACAGCGACTTTCCTCCAAAGAACAGACTGTTCTCAAACTGCTGCAGAACATCCTGAACTTTATGCTCCACTTGGAAAACACTGCTCTAAAAGACAGCTTGGCACTTCAAAAGGAGATATTGGACTTATCTTTGTTTCAAATGACTGCCCCTTGTAGCCCTTGGAGCAATGGCAGCTTTGGGAACATTTCAGAGAGAAATGCTCTAGCAACTTACTCCATTGGTATCAAATAGAGCAGTTAATCTGAGCTCTGTAATTCACATTATCATATTTTCTGCATACTTAATACTTCTTTGCTACAGATAGAGCTTAATCTTCTCAGTTTTATCTTCAAGCCGTGGTGGCTACCACAGCTGATATCTAAAATTAGGAGAGGGCATGTTAACTTGCAACCCCTCCCCAAATCAAATGCAAAGCCATACCTAAAAGCTGTAGCCAGTTTGGCAGTAATAGCTCAAGAATATTAGTTTCTTAAATCTTGTGGCAAAATGTATTCTGTTGCTCTTAAAGAAAAAAAAAGTTGCTATTTTTCATCTCAGTGAACTATATGTGTATGTGCATGCATAGGTATGTGCATGTTTATAGGCACGCTTTTTTTTTAAATTTAGGTGACAACTTGTGCACATAAACTTTGGTGTATATATATATGTGTATATATATATATATATGCTTATGCTCTAAAGTCATTTTCCACATTGGGGAAAACATAATTCCCAATATTCTTCAGCATTTCATTTTTAAATATTTCATTATTCATATTGATTGGTTTGTTCTCTTGTGAGGTTCTCTGTTATGCACTTGATTTAAAATCTTACAGCAAGGCTACAGAAAGAAACAGAATCAGGTCAGCACATTACACATGTATTTAAAATATCATCTCAGTCAAATCTGGAGATATTACTTGTTATTTACAAGGATTTTAAGAAGGTCTTGTTCTTGCTACCATAATGATTTATTCTTTTCATATGCAGAGGTGGTAATTCTTTAGATGTTGGTTAAATATTCTAGCAATAAAGTTATTCTGTTAAAATCTTGCTGTTATTAACCTTATAAAAGCTTCTATTGTCACCTTTCAGGAAGCTGACTTTACTATGGGATGTGCTAAATTAGAATAACAATTCTTCAGATAAATTAGTTTTAAAAAGGTCATTAACTGGCATCCAAAGATACACCTAAAAATACCGTCAAAGCTCTTAAATAAATTTTTGATTACATTAAAAAAAGTTAAAGATGACCTGCATCATCAAAAATATCAAAAGCTAAGCTAGGATTGGAAATGACTTGATGAGAAGAGACGTTTTTAAACAAACATCTACTTGCGTTAGCAAATGCACTTTGCATAGCTGCAGCACACACCCACACAATATTTGTTTAAAAAAAAGAGAAAAAAACAGAAATAAAGAACAAAAACCACCACCCACAACACAGATTTTCACTAAAAAGAATCTTAAGTTTTTATTTCTAAACATTGCTAAGCTCAGCTATGAGGACTGAGTATTGACATACAGATGTGAAGTTTTGGAGGCGTACAAGAAAGCACTAGGGCCCTCCAGACTCCAAGAATCCAGAACCTGGTGTGTTTTGCTGACTT
>JAVCKT010007620.1:0-12371 GCA_032273925.1 Rhynchotus rufescens
CGCCGCCGCGCCCCCTGGCGGCAGCCGCCTGCGGCCCCGCCCCCCGCGCCGGGCGCGGCGCCTCATGGGACCTGTAGGCGCTGCCCGCGAGGCACGCTGGGTAGTGTAGGCGCGGGGGGCCAAGATGGCGGGGGGCGGGTCGTCGTGGCGCCGCGGAGCCCCGGCCCGGGGCGGGAGGCCTCGCGGCCCGGAGCGCGGCCTTGCTGGGGCCTGGGCGCTGCACAGGCTGCTGCGAGGGCCCCACAGCAGCGGAGGGACCGGCGCGCACGGGCGCTGTGGGCGCGGGCAGCCAGCCCCATGGCACTGGCCCCGCGGCACCGGCCGCGCCGAGGGCAGAGCCCTGCCACAGCGCCCGGCCCTTGTCCTTGCTCCTTCGGGGAGCAAATTGTGTGGCGCAGAGAGGCCGCCCAGTGCTGCTGAGGAGGCCGGGCACAGCCCTCAGCTCCGGGATCGCGTGGAGCCGCTCCGGGACGGGACGGAGCCGACGCGGCCGCCTCAGGGAACCCCTTACCGCCCTCCGTGGGCTTAGGAGCCCGTCGTGAACCCGGGCTCCTGAAGCAGAGTCCTGGATCAAGGGCAGGAACTGAACTAAGCGCAGACAAGCGCTGCCTTCCTGTGCAGGCCCCCGAGTGCGGGCTGGCCCAGGCCCCCCGAGTCCCGTGGGGAAGGCAGCGCTGGGACTTGGTTATTCGGGGGCATTAAAGCCCACACAAGCCTAGCGGGACTGCCTTTGATTTAAGTTCAAACCCACGGAGCTGGTTCGGCTAAATAACCTGTTCCCCCGGACCACAAACATAGACCTCCAAGGGGACCCGAACTTCCCAGGGAAAGTAACGTGTGGATCACCTTGCCCTAATCCTGGTTTTTTTTTTGGAGCTAGAGACATTCCCGGTGCCTGCCCTGACACACACAGCGCACACAGTGGGACGCAGCATCTGTGGCCAGTTTAGAAGGGTCTGTGTCCCTCTTAGTCCTCCAGTGCCCAAATCAACCCGCCTTGGGGCTCTTTTCCCGGGGGTTTCTATTTCCTTTTAATAGGCTCCTTTCCACAGTGGGAACCAAGACCCCACGTTGCAGCACAGGAAAGTGGGAGCCTTGTGCGGAAGGAGGCCCTCGGGCCGGCAGCTCCTGAAGCTTTTATTGTGTGTCGGTTTCTGCTAATACCTGCTTGGCTCCAGACTGGCAGCTGCCGTGGGCGAGCACGGGGGAGTTAAGGAGTCCCCAAACGCACGCGGCCCCGGCTCGCGCCCTCTTTCTGAGGCGGCGCTGCTGCTTGGAGAGGCTGCCCCGCATCCGTGTGCGCCGTGCACGGTGCAGGGGCTCTGCCAGGAACCACGGAGCGGGAACTGCAGCCCTGCGCCGGTGATCCAGCAGCTCCCTTGGGAAGGATGCCAGGCCCCGAGCTGTGCAGACCGCGGCCTCGCTGCCTTCCTGCCCCGCGGAGCGCTCCAAAGCGCCCGGCGAGCCGTGGCTGGCGCCGGCTGGAGCACGGTGGCACGGATGCGCCGTGCTGGGCGCGGAGCAGGCGCTGCCACGCGGCGTCTGTCCCACGCGGCGAGGGCCACCGGGGCCATCCCTGCCCGCGGGGCCATGCGGTGCAGGTGCACTAGCGGGCAGGCTCGGCGGGCGCCGCGGCCGCAGGTGACGGCGTCGCGCTGCCGCCCTGGCTCCCGCTCTGCCGGCCCTCGTCCCGTGCGGCGCCGCTGCTGCCTTTCTCCTCCGCTTTCTGCTTGAGCCTCAGGGAGGAATCTCTCCGGGCAAGCAGGGGCTGGTAGCCGGCGAAGGCTCCTCCGCTCACGTTCACACGTTTGTCTGGGGACAAACACAAAGCTCGGGTTATTTCCCGGGGGGAAAGGAGCGCACGGCCGGGAGCCTCTCCGGGTTCAAACGGCTGCCCTCGCGGGCAGGCAGGGCCGAGCACGGCCGCTGTCCCGGGAGCGCCGGTGCCAGCCTCCAGCACGGGGCGAGGAGCGGCAGCGGCCGCCCGCGCTTCGGGATTGCGCGGGACCCGCGTCGGAGTCGCTGCAGCTCAGGGGATGGGGCGAGGGGCTCACAAGGACAGTGACGGGGTGTGCTGAGGGGGGTCTGCCCGCAGAGGGGCGGCACAGCAGGGAGCGGTGCCCGCGGCGCTGGGACACGGTGCGGGACGCGAGGGAGGCCCAGGCCCACCGCGCACCTCCCGGCTCGATGGGGTGCATCAGTCGGTTCATCTGCACGTTCCAGTGCTTGACGTTGGTGCTCGCTTGTCGCAGCTTCCGCTGCGCCGCCTGCAACGACAGCGGCGAGGGCGCTGAAGCCACCGCCCTGCAGCAGCAGCTTCCAACTGCGGGCAGTGCCCAGAGCCCCTGGCGCACAGGCAGCTCTGGGGACGGTGGGAAAGGCCCCCGGGGCTCCCGGTGCGAGGGAAGCTGGTGCCGCCGCCGTGCTCACCATGACGTCCTGGTCCACCCGCTGCCTGTTCACTCGCACTTCTTCCAGCTGCTTCTGCGCCTCTTCCAGACACCTGTTCTTGTTCTCCATCTCCTGCTTGAGGACTTGCTTCTCCATTTGCGTTTTGATGATGTATTCCTCCTGCTCCTCCTTCAGCTTCATCAGCTGTTTTAGCTTCTCCTCTTCCTCAGCCAGCAGCCTGTTGCGAGAGCGCAGGGAACGACTGCAGCCTGCTCAGAGCTCGTCGCTGCGGCCACAGCCCCGGCGACACCGGGTGTCCCAGCGGCCGCCCCGGCTGCTGTCGTGGGCCGCGGTGCCGGTGGCAGCCCTGGGGGCAGCCGGGCAGCCCCAGTGCCCGGACGGAGCAGGGTCAACGTGCGGCTCCTACCTGGCCTGCGCGTATCTCACGGCCTCCTCGTCCTGACGCGCTTTCAACTCCTGCTGCAGGGCCTCCTGCAGCCGGCCCTGCATCTCCTCCAGCTCCACGATGCGCTTGCGCTGCCGCTCCGCCTCGGCCTCCTTCAGCACCATCTCCGCCTGCATGGAGGCGCGGGCCTGCGACGCCGAGGGGCCGTCAGCGCGCGCGGTGCCCCCGCGGGAGCCCCCGCGGCCCTGCCCTGCTGTGCGGGATGGGGCATTGGCCACCCCTCGGAGAGCCTGCGGAGGTGGCTCCGAGCACGGGGCGACCGCGCGGGAGCAGCCGGCCCCACCTGCTCGGCCTCCCGCAGCTGGAGCTCCAGCGTCCTCTGCATGTGCTCGTGCTGCTGCCTGCGCCGCTCCTCCTCCTCCTGCAAGAGCAGCTCTGCCTGCCGCTGCGCCTCCTTGAGCAGCTCCAGCTCCTGCAGCTTGCGCTCCTTCTCCTCCTGGAGCTGCCTGAGCCGCTGCGTCTCCTCCTCCTTAGCCGCCTTGCGCTGCTCCCGCTGCTCCCGCTGCTCCCGCCGCTTCTGCTTCAGGTCTTTGTGCAGGGACTTCTTGCCCTCAGCCTGCAGCCGGATGGCCGTCTGGATGGCTGGGGAGGGAAGGGGGGGCAGTGGGACCCACGCTGGGGCTGGGGGGCACCGAGCCAACGCGGGGGGCACCAAGCCAGCTTAGGGGCACACGGACCGAGCGTCCACTCCTGGCGCTGGCGGGTGTCGGAGGCGCTCATCTCGTACGTGCGGGACGGCGTCTTCACGCAGAACATGCACCTCTTCCCGTCCCGGTCAGGCAGCACCTGCGGGACGGCAGCGAGGACGCCGGGCTCGTGGACGCCAAGCTACCACAGTGCCCTTTCGTGTCCCCTGGAGGCTCCGTTAGCCCCTGTCCCGTGCCGGGCCTCGTGGCATGGGAGGCAAGCGGCAGCCCCGGGTTTACCTCCACGCAGCAGTGCTTGTCCAAGGGGATGCTGCCCTTCTTCTCCTTCCGCTCCTCACTCATGTAGTAGGACAGGGCGCTGGGCTTCAGCGTGAACCACCGCTCCGACCAGGTCCTCCTCAGCTGCCCCTTCTTCCAGAGGTAGCCCTGTGTCCGACAGAGTCGGAGGTCACCGAGAGCGGTTGAAGGGGCGTCATGTAATGACATGGTGACCACATCCAGGAGCAAACCCCCCTGGATAAGGGTGTGGGGTCATGCTGAGAACCAGGGGAGGCAGAAGCACATCTGGTCAGCTGCAAACCCGAGCGCAGCTCCCGCCACAGTGCGCTGCGCCCCCGGGCTCCGTGCCCGCCCTTGCCTGCTTGAGCACGTCCTCGATGATCTCCTGGTAGACCTCCTCCACGGCCATGCTGATGGCCTCCTGCTCGATGCCCCGCAGGAAGCGCGCCGAGTTCACCACGTCCAGGAACTGCCAGACGGTGAGGCCGCCCTGGCCCGGCGCCTCCCGGCTCACGCAGTCGTCCAGCTCGCACGAGCCGAGCTCCACATTCATGGCCGTGCAGATCTTCTTCAGCAGATACTCCACCTGCGGGCACAGGGAGCTCAGGCGCGGCGGGCACGGCGAGCTCCCTGCTGGTGCTGCGGAGCCGGGGGCGGCTTGGGGAGGGTCCCTGCAGAGGAAGGGGCTGCATCCCCTGTGAACACCCTAACCAAGCTGTTGTCAACAGGAGCTGCAGGCGCTGCACGTAACACCATGGCTTGGTGCAGGTCTTGCAGAAAGAGGGGTGAGCGAGCGCGGGGATCCACGGGCACAGGTGAAGCCCCCAGAGCCCCCAGACCTGCACGCACCTTCCCTGTGCCCATGCCCACCGCCTAACTCGCATTCTGGGGCCGGGCTTTATCTTTTCTCGCCCAGCGCAGTAAAGCACAAAGATGATTCACGCTCTGGGGAACAGGAAACACCTCTCCCGCGGAACAGGAAGTGCGGTTGCCCTCGCACATCTGCGCAACGCTGCTTTGCTTTGCCTTTTTGCCCTTTTTTCTGCCTTTTTCGCTGATCTCTGCAGGAGATGGCGCAGAGGCGGGAGGCAGCCCTGAGCCCGGCGGAGCGCAGTCCCTGCCAGCACAGCAGGGCCTGGGCGCTGCCGCCTGTCCCTCCTCCCGGCTCTGCCCATCCTCCTGGGGACCTTCCCTTTGGCCCCCGTTAAATTTGGCACTGCGCTCAGCTCAAGCCCTGGGTGAGCAGCAAGGATGTTTCACAGCAGAAAGGAGAGAGTCGATGCCCCTTGTTAGGGCCCTGAGAACGGGCACGCTCGGTGCATTGCTGGTGAGCAGCCCCATGGCTGGCATCGCCCTGTGGCACCTGCCCGTGCTCGGGCCTCCGAGGTGCCACTGCCTTGGGCATTTCCGAGGGGTCCCGGGAGCTGCCTCCTGGTCACCCCCGTTCCCTGGCACCAGCGTTGGCCACGGTCCTGGCAGGGATCAGGCAGGACAGGATCACCCTTTCCTGCCCCTGCTCCTGGTTGTTTTCTCCTTTGCACCCAGGATGTGCTGGAATGGCCATAGGAAAGGCGCCAGGAAATGATATCGGGACATTCCAGCCCCGATGCCAGCATTGGGAGCGCCGGCAAGCCGGGAAGGGAGCTGCGAGCAAGGCAGGCGGGGGAGCAGGTAGCTCCTACCTCGTCTGGCACCATGACCAGAGGGTATTTGTCTTCGGATAGGAAATTGAAGAGACACCAGAGCCTGAAAGCGTCCTGGTGGGACACGACACTGTTCCCGTTCCGGTCGGGCTTGTAGTTCTTCTTGGCTGTGAGGGTCCAGCAGAGCTCATCAAAGGTTTCTTTGACAAAAGCGCCTTCCTCCACCTGCAGCCAAGAGCAGAGCAGTGAGTGCAGGGTGAGTGGCTGTAGAGCTGTCAGGGACAATGCAGGAGAAAGGGAAAAAACTCCTGCTTGGGAAACCTGCTCCTACCAGGGAGAAGCAGGGCCTGCATTACCAGGAACAGCGGCTTCCCCTCCTCGGAGAACCCCGGAACGGCGTCAGCCGCAGCCGGGGAGCCTTAAAGCTCGTTGCCCCAAACCCATGTGAGGACCCGCAGGGACCGGGGTGGCCCGATCCGCGCGGCCTCGGCGCCACGCGGCACGGGAAGGGTTACGGTGCCGGCTGCGGCCCTGCGGCTTCGGCGCGCGCAGTGGAAGAAAATTGTCAGCCGTTTCGGAGCCTGTTTTCCTCTGCCCGCGTGCCCGCAGGAAGCGTGTGCCCAGCGCCCGCCGCGCGCAACAAAGGGGCCTTTGAGCCGTGCAAAAAGGAGAGAAAGAGAAAAACCCACCCGCTCGGCAGCCCGCGGCACCCGCCGGCTCCTCCGCTTCTGCCCCAGGGTCGCGTCTCGAGTTTGCACAGGGATGGGGAGGAGAAAAGGGGATGTACTGTGGGGTCTGCTCTGCTGGGCAATTCCCAGCGTTGGGAAGAGCTGGCACGGATATGCTCCAAGCAGAGCTCTGGCCTCCGCCTGAGTGTCTCCCCGCTTTCCGAGTCCCTTGTTCCAGCCGGGCTGCAGGATCCCCCCAGTCTGGGTGCAGGGGCCGCAGCACTCACCTTATCCAGGATGTACTTGTTGAGATAGGGCATGTAGCCCTGGCTGGACACGGGCCCGTCGTCGTCATCCCGAAAATGCTCCTCCAGAGCCACGGGGTCGTGGGGGATGCGCAGCACCGTGTACAGGTTGTGGGACAGCACCTGGCGGGGCAGCGGGGGGGTCCATGAGAGCCGGGATGCGGCGGGATGCAGAGCGGCCCCGAGCCGCCCCCCGCGTCCCAGCGGATCCCCGCTCACTTTGTGAGGGTGTCCGCACGCCCGGACTGCATCTCCCATGATGCCCAGGGCGGAGCGGCCAGGCGCCCTGCAGGGGAGGAGGCGCGGTGCCTCACGGGAGTTGTAGTCCAGCCACCGCTCTCCCCTGGGCTCAGGCCGTTCGTGCCCCGAGGTTGCAGCTTTTGGGGCATCCCAGATTCTGCCATTTTTGGTGCAGTTGCCGCCAACCAGAGTGGTTCGTGACTCAGCTTTTCCGGCAGCGCTGGCAGTGGGTGGCAGGGCGCTGCGGCCCCCCCAAGACCCCCTGCTCCCACCCCAGCTCTGCATCCCATCCAGCATCCTAGCCCAGACCATTCCCAGCTCTGCCCCTTCCCTCTGGGCCACCCCAAAGCCCCGAGGGGGACGTGTTCCCCAAAGAGCATCTTGGCCCCGGCCCTGCCTGTGCCCCGCTGGGCAGAGAGGTGCCCGGGCCGCTCAGCTCCCAACACGTCACCATGAGCCCTTCCTGTGCCGCTGCTCCCCTGCGCACGCTTGGTACATGTGTGCACGAACGGGGGCAACCGAACCCACCCCAAACCCGCCACCGGGAAGCAAGCTTGCAAAAGCTCCTGCATTTGCTTCTGTGGCCGGCAAAGGGCTCAGAGCCAGCGCAGAGCCCCGCGGCTCCCTCGGGAAGGGGCCGAGTGCGCCGTGCTGCCGTCGGGGCCCGTCGGCAGCTCTCCCACCCTCCTCCGTGTAGCAACACGCCCAGGCGCTGCTTCAGTTCCCTCCTAGCTCGCGCTAGCAGCCTGCAAACCCTGAATTACTCCTGTGTTTCCAACACGGCGCACGCGGGAGCCCAGAGAGCCTCTCCCCAGCCCGGCTCCGAGCAGCCGTTCCCACTTCAATGCCAAAAGCGTGGGAAGAAAGCCAGGGGCAAAATCCTGGAATTTTAGCTCGCAAATGTCACTCTGCAAAAAGCTACGGCTGGGGAGAGCATCTCGGTGCACGAGGTGGCTCTGCAGCCCCCTGCCCTCGTGCGCCCGCTCGCGAGGAGCCCGCTGCTGCGACAAGGGTCTCGGCGTCCCTGCAGCGACCGGGGCCCGGGGCCGGGACCTGTATTCCCATGTCCCCCGGGACACGGAGGGAGCGCTCGGAATTACCAAGGGAACTGGGCTCCAGCCTCTCAGTTAGGGATTTGCTCTAATTCCCTCAGCTATTTCCCCCGGTTTCAGTGAAAGCAGCTCCTCGCTAATGGCTCGCAGCAACAAGAACGCCACTTTGCAGCAGGAATAAAACAAAGGCTCAAAATTTTCAAAGGGTGAAAGCAACTCTCGGAAAAGCGGAGGAGAATCCCAGTGCATCCAATGAAACCCAGATGAAAGGCTTAAAAGGCCACAGGGGGTTTGGAGAAGTGCTGAGCACGAGATCCCCCTGCCAGAATTCCAAAGGGGAGGGAAAAGCAGCAATCAGAGTCTTTTTAAAAGGGAGATGTTATTTCTGGCCTGACCGCCGCGGAGTTGTATTTTTGAGCAGTCTTCCTCTACCTACCACCCCGCCACTCGAACAGGAAGGAGAAATGTGGGCGCTCAGATAAGCAAAAATACACGACCGAGACAGGGGTGCTGCTTGGGCATAAGGACGTAAAAGCACCTCAAAAAACTGTCTTTCTCCCCAGAGATTTTCACCGCTGAGATGCACTTGAGCATGAACTCCCTGCTGCTTCTCCCTTCCCCTTATTACTTAAGGCAGGTGAAACAGAGGCAGAACTGAACCGAACTAAGAGGTGCTCTCGGTAACGTAGTGAGGACGGGAGGGCCCGATTCTGCTTCGTTTTAGCAATTTCTGTGGGAAGGAGGGGAGCCGCCAAGCGCCGCGGGGCAGCCGGGAGCGCCGTGGGGCCGGGCCGGGCACCCGCGCTACTCACTTTGAGCTGCGACTTGGACACCTTGCCGCTCTTCTCCACGTCCAGGGCGGTGAACGCGTACCAGATGGATTTGAGGAGCTCCGCGCGCAGCTCCATGGCTCCGGTGACAGGAGGCGGCTCTGTCAAGCGCTGAGAATCCGGTTTCAGGAAACGGAGCGGCCGGCGGCGCTCGCGCGAGGCAGGAGCGCCATCTGCTTGGACGCGCCGCCGGGGCACCTGCGGCGGGGCAGGCAGGAGAGGCCCCTTTGGGCCGCCCAGAAAGGAGCGCGCGGACCCTCGCCAAGCCTGGCAAGGAGTCCCAAGCCCTTGCGGTCCCTGCCCGGAGCGCAGACCCTCTTCAGCGCTTGCTCCGCGGGGAGGAACCCGCTCCAGCCGCCAAGCGGCGGCTTCCTCTTCGCCGCTGCTCACCGAGTTGCCCGCAGCAGCAGCCGGTGCCACCCGTGCCCAGCCCCGTGGACACCCGCAGGCTGCGGCGGCCCCGCGTGGGCAGAGCCGGCAAAGTCCCGGTGCCGGCTCCGGCGCTGCCCTTTTCTCCGCTCGCTCCAGCCATACAAGGGCCGACGGGAGAAAGGAAAGCGCAGAAGGGTCCAAGTTACATCTAGGGGCTCGAAGTAGCAGCCTGGCTCTCCCACCCTAGCAAACAAAAATTATGTCAGAGTTTCTTTAATTTGCTACCTTCCCTTTACCTATACATCCTAAACAGTCCTGTGGCCCCAAACTGATGGAGAAAGGAATGCTCTTTAAAAAAAAAAAAAACACTGGTTTGTTTTTATTTCAAGCCAGTATTTTTGGTTTGGTTTTTATTTCAAGCCAGTATTTGTGGTTTGCTTTTATTTCAAGCCAGTATTTACACCCAAGTGAGCTCAGCCCCAAGAAGGGCTGCCGGGCGCTGAGGAGGGAGCGTTTCCCTCCGCTCCATAGGGACGAGGCCACCAGGGACGGCTGCTGGAAAGCCGGGAGGACGGCGGCCAGCAGCAGAACGGGCGGCGCGGGCAGGCGCGTGGAGCCAGCTCGGGGGAGCAGGGGGACACGGCGCCTCTCGCCTCACACCAGGGCCCTGCCAGCCCGGCCCTGCGCTCACGCTTCCCCTTTTGGGCCTTTATTGCCTTTGTGCTCGAGCTGCCCAGCCGCCGCTCCCAATGATGCTCCCAAAGAGGCTCTACACTCCGCGACCGCCCGAATCGCTGCAGCTATGGGGCCCTCACGAAGCCCAAAGGGTCGGGGGAGCCTCAGCCACGGAGGAGTCGCTGAAGACACTTCTGTCCTCTCCTTCAGGCAGACGGAGTCGGCTCCAAGGCCAGGAGCAGAGAGGCCCCTGCTCTGTGCCCACGAGAGCAGAAGGCAGCAGACGAGTCCCTCAGACATCCCTGCCAGCAAGAGAAGGGCCGTCCCTTCAGGTGGCCGCGGCGGCGCCGCGCAGGCTGCGTGTGCTCTGAGCGCCGCACGGCCTCCGCGCCCCACGGAGCCCCACACCTCGCGGTGAATCTACATCAAAGCCTGGCCTGGAAATGGTTATTTCAGACCTAAATATTTGCCCGATACCACATGCCATCCATGCAGCTGGCCAGGGAAGACGCATGGCATTCTTCCCTCTCCTCTTACCCGTGTGGATTCTCACGCGGTTCCTGTAATTGGTGGCGCTGGTGAAGCCCCTGCCGCAGCTGGGCTCTGCACACGTGTAGCGCCGCTCGCCCGTGTGCGTTCGCATGTGAACCTTGCGGATGTTGGACGTGGTAAAAGAGCGGCCACAGCCCTCAAACGGACACTGGAAGGAACACTCACCTGCATGGACAGAGACACACAAGAGGGGCCCGTGTTTCACTTTGGATACCCCGGCAGTGGGTACCCAGGGGACTCTTCCCTGCTGCTCACCCGTGTGTGTCCACACGTGCTTCTGCAGATCCCCAGACATTTTGAAGGCTTTGCTGCACATGTCTTCTGGACACTTGTAAGGTTTTTCACCAGTGTGTGTCCTCATGTGGCTCTTCAGCCTATATCCTGGCAAGGGAAAACACCACACAGTTAATTTTATTGTGCAGAGGAAGTAACATAGCGACTTGTGGACCAGCTCTGCATCCACAAACATTTGTGCCTAGGAACCTGAATGAAACAGAATATCCAAAAGCCTCACAATGTCACTGAGAATTCATTTCATTGCCTTGACTCATTTTGTCTGTTCACAATCAGCCAACTTTTGGGCAGTTTCACATGCTGCAATTCTTTCTCACAAAACCTGTGTTTATTGTGCTCTGCGGGAAGGGGCTGATGCTCTCCAGGGCAGGTTGGAGAGGGCAAAACAGAGAGCTCTTGCAAAAGAGAAATCGTTACCTGTAGCAAATGCTTTCCCACAGCTTGGGAAGTCACACATATATGGCCTGTCTCCGATGTGAGCCCGCTCGTGTACCTAGAATGGGAAGAACAGGTCTCTAAAGTGAGAGTTTTAAGGTTTTAAAAACACTTCCCTGTGTTTAAGGGTGAAAGCAGCTCCCTAAAGACAGAGAGAAACCCACGGAGCAATGTGTCAGTGCCAGAACGTGCCTTGACTCTGTCCCTGTGGGGACCAAGGCAACTCTCAGGCCTTTGCAGAGCAAGTGCTCCAAGCTGGAGACATAACACGGGGACGTTCCCGCTCTGCCCGCGACGGGTCTACCTCTAAGTGGTGCGCTGTGGTACAGAGGCGGCCACAGCCTTTGTAGCCACATGGGAAGCCCTGCTGCCAGCTTGCTGCCCCTTCTCGCCGCCGCGCGCCGCTTCTTGCAAATCCTGCTAAGGAAACGTGGGATGGGATTCAGGAGCCTCCACAGCAGACTGCACAAAGCCCACAGGAATCATCTTCCTCCTTAGCACACACACACGTGTGCACCTTCAGACAGCATCACCAACGCGTGTTCCTGCACGCACAGGTTGTACACATGTGATGCAGTCCTGGTGACAGAGCAGGCAGTGGGGAGACAGAATTCCCTAGTCCCATCGCTGCGCTCAGTGGCTATTGTCCCACTCTGCAAAGGGAACCCACCAAGCCAAATCTGAAAGGTTGTCGGCTGCTGTTCACCTCCCCAGAGCCTTAGAAATTCATAAAGCTTCAGGAAATTATCTTTCAAGTGTTAATAAAAGGATGGAGAATGTTTCTTGTCTTTAGGTGTGTTGTGTATGTAGGCCATGCTGCCATCTTCCAGCACCACAGGCTGCCCATCTTCAAAAGCTGCAAACTCTACATTCAGAAAATTCACAAACCTTTCTGAAAGACAGACCTACAAGATCCTTCTGAAAAGTGTAGGCTCCTCACCGTTTTGAACAGTCAGGATGTAAGCTGTGGTCCCATCTTGTTCGATGACTTGCCCTTCAACCAGTTTTTCACCTGAAACTATTAACAAATGCCATTAGAAATGCTGCCATTTCCTCCTGCTCCAGCATGCTGTTCCCTTTGTCACATCTTCTCAAGAAACCCAGTCACACAGAAAGCATGGGAAACTTTTATAAGCACTTATGTGTGAAACCTCCCCCAATCACTGATGGATGCACTTAACTTTCCAGAGATACTGGAATCTCCCTCTCCTAAACTGAAGAATAGAGACGGAATCTCAGATAGTCCTTGTTTATAGCCGCCCTTCACAACCCCATAACCCCATAAGCAGGAGAGCGATGTGTGCTACGCATCTGGCAGCTTTGAATGGACCGGCAGCAAATCCAGTATTTCTTTTCTTCTACTTTGGCTGAGGTTCAGTTATTGGAAAAGAAATTGCAGGCTGAGTATTGCTACCCTTGGTGGGCTGCAAAAGAACAGCATCTTAAAACACACAGCAGCTTGCTTTTCTCGGGAGCAGCGGGTAGCAGAGGAAGGAACGTCTGACAACCCCCAAACGAGGGC
>JAVCKT010007621.1:0-16367 GCA_032273925.1 Rhynchotus rufescens
TGCAGACCTTCTTTGATTGTAGGTTTTAGGTAGAGGAATAGCAGGAAGCTTTGGAGTGGTGGCATCTATTAATGAACAAGAAGGTATAGCAACGGTCAAATTTCCACCTCCCAGTGTAGATGGTAGAAAGACCTCACAAGCATCAGACACGTTAACTATTCCATTATCTAGGCTCTGTGTTCCAAGATCTGAGGTACGGTAGCTTTAAGAATCCAATATTAAGTATAATATGATTTTTATTTATTTATTTTGGTCACAATATACTGGCTATTAATCTGCTATGTGTTTAAGGCCTGTTTCATCTTTGATTAAAGATGACTTATAAAGTTTGCCTCATTATTTTATACATCTCTTAATGATATCTCTTTTTAAGTTCTCATCGAAGTAATATTGAATATTCATCTTTCGGTGCTTAAAGATGTTCCATTGCATACTGTGTTGTTTTTGTTTCTTTCTTTTATGGCTCGTATTTGGTGCTGTTTTTGTAATAGTACAAAATGAGAATTAACTCCAGGTAATAAAACGCCCTCATTTCTTAGAAACTAACTACTTGAATTTAACTTTTTACCGTGCCCCCCCCACCATCAGGCATTGCCTCTTCATAAACTGTCCATTACTGAGAAGGTAGTACAGGCAGTCCAGTCCATGTTGCTCCCTCAGGAGGGAAGTCTATCTATTCACACCTCACTTCCTGCAACAGGAGATGGCTCAACTCCAGTAATGGCAGTGGTCCGGCTTCTTGCTGAAATAAGAACTAGGTGAGTTCTTGTTGGGCTTTCTTTTATCCAGCACTCCAATCTTCTGTGATGCTTATAGAATTTGCTCATGAAAACTGCCTATCTTCCTGTTTTCTTACTGTGTGTATATTGGCTTATGATAAGAGGGAACAGTTTAAAATTCTCTTTGTTTCCATAAGTGAACTTAGTGTCTGCATGTTGTTAAAACAAGCACCAAAAGCAAGATGTGCCCTGTAAAATACATTGAGCAAATGCTTTATATGAGGAAAAGCTATGGAGCAGGGAAAAGATGGTGTTATGGAAGTCCTTTCTAATGGAGATAGCTAAGCACTCAAATAGATCAGATGGCTTTCTTCCTTTAAAAAAATAATCTTAAAGTCAGTATATGTGAAGATGACTTTGAATTCAGCATACACTTTTGTAATGTTTTAAATAAATTCCTTTTTCATTAAGAGCATGCCTGGTGATGGCTCAGCTATTAGAAGACAGCTCATTCTGTGAAGAATTTATTCAACAATGTCCAGCTGCTGTCGAAGTTCTTAATTTGGTAGCACAGGAGTGCAGCCCCGGTAGGTATTCAGCACATCCCTGCAGCTTCACTGTCATATTCAATGTTTCAGCTTTTAAAACTGTTTCAGTGTTTTGTGCTCGAGCTGTCTAAAGCCTATGATAGCACAATACCAGTGTGGGTTGGCAGAGCTGCAGCTGTTATTGTAAGAGGAGCTAATAGTCAGATGAATCTTTTAAAATTTAGGCATAAGGTTTAGACCAGAACATAATTATGCTATTGCCGCAGAATATGGGATTAGATATGGGGTGCTGTGCTTCCAAAATCTCTTCATTAGTCTTGCTTCTAGTGTAACCTGCTCTAGATTCTTTGATATGATTCTTTCCTATTTACGATGTATATATATTTTTCTGCTTTATACAATGCTTTCATATATTCCTTTTGTTAGACTCTTGACTTCCTTCTCTCTTGTGTAAGGACAAGCAGGGTAGGACTGAGATGGATTTCAGTTTGATCTCCACTGTGAAAGGGACCATTTTGATTTTTGTTAGTAGATGGAAATTCTGCTGTTACTTTAGCTGGCTCGTAAGCCTGCTGACTAAATGGATGTTTTGGTTTTGTTACAGGGGAGAGGCTCCTTGTTGTGGAAATGCAATGTGAAAGGTTACGAATGCTCTATCGTGACTGTGCTCGCCCTCCTCCTCCTCCACTCCAAGCGGACAGGAGACAGGTGAGCAAAAAAATGGTGCTGGGTCTTCTGGCATGTCACAAATGAAGCCAACTATTGAATTCTGAGTGTGTGCCTGTGGTGTGGGAGCCAACTGTTTGGGTTTTATTTAAACAATTTACGATGAGTTCACGTTACAGGATGCGATTGGTTGGGATTGCACTTATAGTAATTCATGTGCTGTATTAAGCATGCATTTCTTTTTTTTTTTTTTTTTTTAAAAAAAAGTCAATGGATTTTGGTAGATAACCTCAACTGCAGCTGGTAAAATGCTCTGTTCCTATTTACAGCCCAAAGAAATCACTTGGAGCCCATCAAGAGTGTTCCCCCCGGTGCGAGCATGTATGTTTTCATCACATCTCACAGCTGTGACCTTTTTGGCTGATCCTAGTGCAGGTGGGGGACTTCCTCGGGGCACGTTCATCTATGCTACCTCCCCAGTTCCAGTGCAGGTAGGCACTCACAACAGTACAGTGATTTGTGTGATATATTTCATAGCGCTTGAACAAAAGTAATGAATTTTTTTTGCTTGACCGACACTTTGTTGTTTTTTGTTTCCACTGTTTTTTTAGGCACCATCATTTTACTGGGAAATTGAAATAGTCTCCTATGGAGATACAGATGATGACACTGGTCCAATAGTTTCCTTTGGGTTTGCCACGGAAGCAGAAAAACGGGATGGTGCTTGGACGAATCCAGTGGGCACTTGTCTTTTTCATAAGTACGTTGGAAGCATGCACATTAAAAATCATGGTCTTGCTCAGTATGGTTTTGTGCTCCTTAGGGAGGAGTCTGAGTGTGTGTTATGATAGGCAGTGCATATACATCATAAATGAAAGGATAAAGTGATGAACTAGAATATCTCCATATCAGAATATAGGGATTTGAATTGTGTTTGTATTGCCATTGTTGATATTGTAGTTACCTGGATTTTGTGTGCTAGAGTTATAGTATTTATTTGTTTTAGTTCTGGTTTTAATTTTCTTTTTTTAATATTCCTTAGCAATGGGCGAGCAGTGCATTACAATGGGTCCAGCTTGCTACAGTGGAAGAGTGTTAGACTGGATGTGACTCTCTCTCCAGGTATGAGTACAGCTTAGAATACAGCTGATTTGCTTAACTGGAAAATATACTCTGAAACTCTGAAATATAAGAGAAATAGGGGACAAGAAATCATTTTTATGATTGTGTTTCTCTGTAGGAGATGTAGCTGGAATTGGCTGGGAGAGAACAGAAGGAACACCACCTCCTCCAGGGCAGCCAGCTAAAGGCAGAGTTTATTTTACATATTGTGGGCAGCGACTTGGGCCATATCTGGAAGATGTCTCTGGTGGAATGTGGCCAGTTGTCCACATTCAGAAAAAGGCAAGTTCTTAACAAAAAATGCATTGGTTGGTATATGTTCTTTCACAAGCATTTAAAATGTTACACAGAAAGTATTGAGTTTACCTGTATATAAGCAGTAGAGTGATATAGAGTCAACATGAAACTGAATGCAGCAGGGAATATAAGATAACTAGCAATCAGGGAAAAACATGGGTATGGAGATGCCATCAGCTTGCCTTTTGGCAGAGTTTTAAAATACCAGCAAAGAAAAGGATCCAAGCAAAACACAGCTTACCTTAATGCTGTATGTGCATTTTGTTTCAGAACACAAAAGTCCGGGCGAACTTTGGGTCTCGCCAGTTCGCCTATGCTGAAGGACAAGCTCACAGGAACGCTGCTGATCTGTGCATTGACCTAGCAGAAGAAATAAGTGCCAACTTTGAAGCGTTGCCTTTTGCCATGGCTTCCGACAGCGACAATGATGCTGGCACGAGCATAGCTTCTGATCCGGGCACGCATGGCCCTCCTTGTAGAATCGCCGCTGTGGCCACCGCTCAACAACGTAAAGTGATGATTAATAACTCTTGTAAAAAGCTCTTTCAGGAAAGGAGCAGTCAAATAAATAAGCATTAAGTGTGTTCTTATATACTGCTTGTTAAGCTGAATTAGCTCAATAACCATAGACAAATACATGTTGATTGGTTTTTTACATAGGGAATTTTAAAAATACATCATTTTGTTCATTGTTTATATGGATGCACAAATTGTTCTCAGCTAATGTGACTATAATGTGAAGTTATCTTATTAGGACTTTGAATATAATTAGATGCTATAACTGACTGATCCAATTGGCCACACAGTATCAAAATGCATTACATGTCAGCTAACTGATTGGAGACCATGAAATGCAGTATATCTTAAAGAACTCAATAAATATTTTTGATGACTTCTTCTGCTTTGCTGTGATCTCATTATTTCCATCTTCATGTTTGCAGAATATGACAGTGACACATCTTGCCACTATAAAATGGAACTCAGCTATGAGAACTTCATCACGTCAGGCCCTGATCCTCATCCCCCTCCTATTGCGGATGATGAAAGTGATGATGATGACGATGACGATATTCCCCGGGTGAGGAACATGACAACTTCTACTTGCTATGACTTTGTTGTTTAAATATGGATCTTGTAGTTGAATTTTTTTTGAAATCAGTGTTTTGATACACAAGACTTTCCCTTCCTTTCTTAAAGAAAATATATTTGTTATTAACTTTTCTCTTGGTGTTCTAAATGTCCTTTGCTTTTGTAGGAGGATCATTATGCCCTGTTGGTTAAGGCCTGGGAAACTAAAGTTTTCCCTACAATTAGAAGAAGATTCCGTAATGAGGCTGAGAGGAAGTCTGGGCTGGACCAAATTAAAGGAGCTTTACAGTTAGGTATGGCTGTCTTTATTTTTGTGCACGTTGTTTTATAAGTGCAGTAAGTGTGGAGATAATATCTGCATTCATATTCATATCTGCCTTACTGTATTCAGAGCTGGGAAACAGAAGATGTTTTCCTTTGGTCTTTTTTCTAAAGCAGATAGGATTTTAGGTCAGGCATAAGGAACCTGTTCTGTTATGGGGAGATGAGGTTCTTTGGTTTTCTGAGGAGGGTTCACTTTAGAAATATGCTCAAAGTCAAGTAGCCTTTCAACATATTGCTAGAGTCTGCCAATCACTATCCCTCTGAAATAAGGGAAATTTGCAAAATGTGATACATGCTGAGCAGTTGAGAATCTGATGCAGAAAACGTGCTAGAGGTGTGTGGCAGTGGCAAAATCAAGGCTTTAATTTAACCAGCAGCTTGTTCTGTCTGCCAGGAATGGTTGATATAGCCCGACAAACTGTAGAATTTCTCTACGAGGAAAACGGTGGCATCCCAAGAGACCTCTACCTTCCTACCATTGAGGACATCAAAGATGAAGCAAATAAATTTACAATTGATAAAGTACGAAAAGGTAAGGTCATTTTGATTCTTCTTTTCCAGAAGGAAAATTATAACAAAATATTACTTATTTCTGCCTGTACTGACAATATCATATGGTAAAAACACACAGATCTTTGGGTAAAAGATTTTTTTGTTTGTTTTGAAAATAAATGTAATGCATATCAAGTTATCTTTTTAATATACCCTTTTTAATAAACATTATTCATAAGCAGAAAAAAAGCTAAGGAGCTTTGCTGTTAGAGATCCACCGTATAAGTTGTTAATTTGAGAAAACGCTGTATTTTAGTAACTGTGTTGTTCCTTTCTCTTCAGGTCTCACAGTGGTGACACGATCTCCTGACAGCAATAATGTGGCCAGTAATGCTGTTGGAACAGCTTTGCCCAAGTTTGCTATTCGTGGGATGCTGAAGACATTTGGTCTTCACGGCGTAGTTCTGGATGTTGATTCAGTAAGTAAAGCTACATTTAGAGGACTCTAAATGCGTCAGCCTCACTCCTCTGTATTTGATTGCTTAGAAAGGTCATTTTGGGCTCTTTAAGAAAAATCCATTACTGTTTATTGACAGTGCTGTTTTGTGTTATTCTAGGTAAATGAATTGGTACAAGTAGAGACTTACCTTAGAAGTGAAGGAGTTTTGGTAAGATACTGGTATCCTATTGACATGTTAGAAAGGCCACCTGCTGGTTATAGGAGGACTGCAACTAATGGTTTGGTTACCCTGGATAATACAAATATCCAAATTCACAGGTAAAAAAAAAATCATATAATAATAAAAATGTCTATGTGACTCAGTGACGCTTCCTATAGCGAAATTATCCACTATAACCTAATTCTGAGTAGAAGTAAACTTTTGAATTTTATTGTAACATTTTAATGAATAGTGTTTATTTTTGTGGTGAAAGAACCTGGTTGTGATGGTCTAGTTAAGAGTGAAGTGATCTGTCTGTATAAATACCTAAAGTATTTAAACTGTCACTAAGCTGGATTGTGTGTGTACTGTTCAGTTAGTGCTTCTCATAACATCTGCTTTTTATCTGGGGGTTGTGTGTTGCTTGATCTAGAAATGTGAATTTCACTGTTGAATATAGGACTTTTTGCACCTCACGAGACTTCATTTCTCACTCATAGAACTGAGACTTTAATGCGTAAGTTGTCAGCAGTAGAAAAGAAATCCAGATTAAGTATGTGGGGAAAAAAAAAAATCTGTGCGTTTCTTCTTGATTTTTTTTTCTTTTTTTCTAGAGAGCTCTTGCGAAGTGAAGCTGCACTGGCCAAACTGTACTGCCGGATGGCTCTCCTGAATATTTTTGCCCCCAAATCTCCACACATGTTTACTCGTCTGTTCCATATTCCTGCCATCCGTGATATCACTCTGGAGCACCTGCAGTTGCTGTCCAACCAACTCCTTGCGCCACCTCTTCCTGGTAAGCCCTCATTTTTATCGCAGCAGCTTTTGGTATAATAATGTTCTGGGGGAAAAAAATAATGAGTTTGGCACTTACTGTTTTATTATGTAGTTGAAAGTGATGGCACTTAAAGTTAACTCGGTGAACTTCAGACACAGTTACTTTAGTGATAAGGACTAAACTTGCATTCTTGCTAATGATCTAATTATAGCTGAGAGCTCAGAAACCCTTCTAAGATTGCAGTGTGCTTGTGTTCTTTTATTTTTGGTCATTTTCTATTTGTTTTATAAAAGAAAAAAGTATCCAGATGGGATGCTTCTAAGGAGTAGAGAATGCTTTA
This sequence comes from Rhynchotus rufescens, assembly GCA_032273925.1. Classification (NCBI taxonomy): domain Eukaryota; kingdom Metazoa; phylum Chordata; class Aves; order Tinamiformes; family Tinamidae; genus Rhynchotus; species Rhynchotus rufescens. The sequence goes on from JAVCKT010007621.1 coordinate 7,035, forward strand.
CAATTCAGGATACTAATACTAGATGTGAGCTGGGTCTCACATTTTTCAGAATTCAACTCTTCTTCATTTTACAAAATGGTTTGTCCTTTTCCTACTGGAATCAGAGATCTCTTTAGAGAATGTAAAGCCAACCTAAGGCTTTGAGCCAACCTAAGCCAGCCTAAGGGTTGGCTTAAAGCAGAGGAATAAAGCTGGAACTTCAGGACACTCCCATCTGAAACTATCTCTGTCAGGGGTGCAGGTTTGGTCTTGGGAGTTCCTTTGTATTGCTAAACTTGAAGGGTGAATGCAGAGACTTGTAATCTTATAAATGCTATAAAATATCTCTCTCCACTGCATATTTTGAAGCAGTTTATCATGTCTTGTCATATCTAACCTGTTACTGCAGATGGAACAATCAGTTCAAGTTCTATTCTTCTGGCCCAGTCCCTGCAGCATTGCATCCATTCCCAGAACTGTGCTGCCACGGATCTTTTCTACCAGGGCAACTCACAAGCCATCAGAGAGTGGCTCACTGTTGCCATTACTCGGACATTGCATCAAGGAGAGGAGAGTCTGTTAGAACTCACTAAACAAATATGCTCATTTTTGCAGGTAAGATATTTAAACAATTATCATTTGCAATCATTATTGGCAATTCTATCATATATTTGTAAAAGAAGGGATGGAGAGGGAGGGGCTGGTGCTGCTTGAAGGCTTTCATTATGAAAAACTTTTTTTTTTTTTTTTTTTAACAGACTGCACCGGAACAGTTTCCTGCTGAAGAATTCCCAATTTCAGAATCCAAAGTCAATATGGATGTGAATTTTCCTGGGGCTGCATTTGTGATTGTGTCCTGTAAGGAAAGTCAGTCTGGATTTCGCAAAGAGTAAGTAATTGAGGGGCAAAGATTACACACATGCTGCCTAGGCTGCTGAGCCTCTGTGGATCCTGTGTATGTAGCTGCTCATTTTTCAAATTTTTCTCTTCTCAGAGGCTTATTTTCTAGGTGGAAGGGTAAATACTGCAGAGTGTCTAAGTCGTGTCTTGCTATGTTTGAGTAAAGACTTCTAATAGTTAATTTTATCTTTTTCTTCTACTGTTTTCTAGTTCATCTTTGTATAAAGCTCCTTGGGCTCGAGTGCTTGTCTACGGGCTTGGCCATAAAGTCAAGAGGAATGGCCAGTTAAACCTGATTGAAGCAGTGTGTTATCCTCGAGATGCCTCTCCAACCAACACAGGCCTCACACCTCCCCCGACAACCAACCAGTACCCTTCAGTGATCACCCCTACAGACAAAGTGCACATCAAACTAGGTAAAAAATAAATTACAGGGAAAAAAAAAAGAAAAAAAAGGAAAAGGGAGGAAAAAAGACCTTGAAAATTGCTCTCAAAAGTGAGGCAAACAAACAATTCCATTGTTTTTCTAGGAGCTTCCTATATTGTCCCCAGTCCTGCCTTCTCTTATGAGAGCCTTTTTGAACAAGGTATCCTAGCTTAAATCTACTATTACTCTTAACCAAGCAGACAGGTTTTTATAGGGCTGGAAGACATCGGATTTGGATTTTTGTTAGTTCTTTTGAATCTGTCAGGATCTACATTTTTCCCTGGTGATTTGTCATCCATGAGCTGCACAGAGTAGTTTCTGGTGATATTTCTGCAGTGTTCAAGTAGGTGCTACTGTTGATTGAGGTGCTGTATTTCAGACAGAGATTAAATTTGTTCGCTTCTTGGGAGTGTAAGGTCCTTTATGAAGAGATCTTGTATAAGAATATTTAGGTCATCCCATCTTCTCAAGCAGAAGCAATTGTTAATTTTTGTCTCCTAATTTCCAGCCTAAGGGAGAAACAGTGTGCTTTATTTAGAGCAGTGAATGTGACTGAGCTGCAGTCTTAAAACTTTCCACTCAAGGTCCTCCTAAAAGTTCTTTTCTATTTTTTTATTTTTAACAGTATCTCTGTTTTCTTGAATACTGGTTGCAAAACCATTTCTTTGTAGTGTACGTGAAAGGCCTGTATGTTTCTAGGCTAAAAAACACAGTATAGGCTAAAAATCAGTTCTCTTTGAAATATTGTTTGTACATTTATCACCACATATTGCATCAAGATATCATTACGTATAAGCTTTTCTATTTGTTAGTGCTTAGTAGAGAAACTTCTTATCTAACCTGAATTTAACCTTAAAAAATGGTAAGATTTCCCTCTACTTTTTTTTAGTGATGGATGTTTTCTTTGCCGTTTTGTTTAGGAGTGTCTCCTCCTCCTGGAGCTGTGCTGGTCTTGCATTCTCTTCCCCTTGAATTCCCTCTGGCAATGGCTTTCACAGAACAGCTACTGACTTGGAAGTTGGAGGATGGAGATGGAAAATCAGAAGATGAACTGGATACAATTCCTGCTTCAGTTCTCTTGCAAGTAGTGGAATTTTTAGGTGAGGATATAATATTTATTTAGCAATGAGTACTAATAACATGCTGGTTGAGATGGAGGGTTGGATTTTTTGTAAAAATGAAATTTATTCAGATTGCAAAATACTGCTATACACTTGATAGTCTTCCTATTTGTCTTATTGTTGACATACACACACTAAAGTTTTCTCTGTGCCTTTATTTTTTCCCTATTGAATAATGCTGTTGCAAATCATGTAATAAAGCGACTGACAGTGAAACAATGCTGGCTCCTCTGTCTCACAGGAAACTTTCTCTGGACAACTGACATGGCAGCATGTGTGAAGGAGTTGATATTTCATCTCCTGGCTGAGTTGCTTCGCAAAATTCACAGTCTGGAGCAGAAAAAAAGTCCTGCAGGATTGTCCTCTTCTATCGCCCTTCAGCTAAATCCTTGTCTAGCCATGCTCATGGCCCTGCAGTCAGAACTTCACAAGTTGTACGATGAAGAAACACAAAACTGGGTGTCTGGAAATGCTTGTGGTGGCTCTGGGGTTGGAGTGGCTGACCAAGGAAGGTTTTCGACGTATTTTCACGCGCTGATGGAGGTCTGCCTTGCTGTAGCAGAAGTAACCCTGCCTATCAATATGAGTGTAACAGCTAACGTGATGTCTTCAACAAGTGCCCCAAATCTTAGTGACTCCTCCTCCTCATCGTCGTCATCTCCAGGGCAGACGCCGCAGAGTCCAAGCTTGCTGTCCAAGAGGAAAAAAGTCAAAATGAAGCGGGAAAAGACATCGTCGTCAGGTAAACGGTCCTCGTCCAGAGCAGCCGAAACTGACGCTGCAATCCTCAGTATAGGAGGAAGCAAACCTGAGGATATGTTGTGGTTTCATCGAGCACTGACTCTACTCATAATTCTCAGACACCTAACCAGGAAGGATCCCCAAGGGTTGGGTGTAACCAACGATGCTGTGGCGGATGCCTGCCAAGCCCTGGTGGGTCCCACGGCGCACAGCCGCTTGCTGGTGATTTCTGGAATACCCACTCACCTGGAGGAAAGCACTGTCCGGAGCGCCATCAGAAAGGCGTGCAACGCGCACGGTGGCGTCTTCAAGGATGAAATCTACATCCCTTTGCAGGAGGAGGATCCTAAAAAAGTCAAGGACAAAGCAGAAGGAGGAGAATGTAGAACTGAACTGGAAAAACCAATCGTGTCAAGCAGTGCGGATAGTTTGGATATCAGCAGTTCCAGCAGTGTCACCCCTGCTATGAGTGTTAGTGCCTCAGCCTCTACAAGCCAGGCCTCCCTCTGCAGCTCGCAGGGAATATCTCGGACCGTTAGCGATATCTCAGTTGACCAGTTCCAAGCGGGGCTAGAGCTGGCCATCCCACCGGGACTGCTGGAACCCCATGTTGTGTCCAGCCAGGAGAGCTTAGATCTTTCGCACTGCAGCACTGGAAGTTTTGGCAGCCTCGGCAGTCTCGGGGAACCGCTTGACAACGTGGAGACCGCGTCTGTGTCGGATGTGGGATCCATGTACACGGTCACCTCTCTGGACAACCAGCCACTTCTGTCACGGCCCATCAAGGGCTTTGCAGTCGTGGAGGTAATAGCCTTCAGCCAGGAGGGCATTCCTTTCTAGTGTATTGTGCTTTTTCTTTCAGAAATATATGATACTGTGATCTGATTATTAAAGAAAAAGTGTATTTTATTAAAGAAAAAGAATTTTATTAATATTCTCTTCAAATATTCTCATCAGTTTCTCTTTTTGAAGGGGATACCTTACTCAGGAAGTGTTTAATTGCTGTTCTCAAACTATTAATTGACATGAAGACAGAGTTGAAATGAAGCATGAAATGTGTTCAGAAAGCTGTCAGCATCCTGAAACCTGCTCCAAGTTGTAGCTGTTCTGTTAATGATGCGTGACAGTTATTCTCAGAATCAAAGGAAATTACTGTTCCTGTTCCCTGCCAGTATAGCTGAGGCTTACAAGGTCTGGTTTAATTTAGATATCTTCTTAAATGGAGAATTGAAGCAAGGACAGCAGCGTTTCAAATAATGACAGTTTATTGATATGAAACCTGATTTTTCCTTATCTAATATTCCTAAGGACTGTCCAAACTAAGACATGGAGTAATTCATTCAATAGCTGCATGTGATTAACTCCAGGATGGTGGTTCCAGGGACTAGATGTTCTTAGAAAATGCATTTCTAGATTAAACATGAGTTCTGCTAACAGATACTTGAGCTGATAACAGTAGTTGAGATACAGTAATGATTACCTGCATGGGCAGGGGAGAAAGTATAAGACTCAGATTAATGCAAATGGGAGTTAGTATGTTTTGTTAGAATTCCTACTAACTAATTTCCTTTTCTGTACAGATAAGGTCAAGAGCTAAAATAGAGAAAATCCGAGCCAGTTTATTTAACAGTAGTGATCTCATTGGTTTGTCAAGTCTGGATGGTGAAGATGAACTAATGGAAATGTCAACTGAAGAGATTTTAACCGTTTCTACAGTAAATCAGAGCTTATTTGACACACAAGGGAGCCCAGCGCTAGAAGATTATTTCAATGATAAGTCAATAAAAGGTAGGTTTTTCATATTGGCAAATATGCCACTTGTATAAAATAGAGTACAGAACTGCCAGAGCTGCCGGTGAATTTTTTTCTAAATGACTGTCTCTGAACAAGTGGTTTGTGAATGGAAACTGTGTGGTTAATGTGGTTGATTGGTTGTTTTTTCCCCTCTTTTCAATTCTAAACATGTTATTGTGGTATTTTGTACCCTCTATTCTGTTATTTTTTCATTAGGTGAGAAATTGGTCCCAGGTGCTCGGGAAGTCCTCACAGAAATATTTAAAAGCTGTGTTCATTCTGAGCAAATGCTGAGCCTAACTCCAGCAAAGCCTATTAAGGTTGCTGATATCTACCTTAGTAAAGAGCAGATAAATTCTCAGACTCCTGGAAACCTTCTTCATGTGTTCTTCACAAATGTCCGCCCTCCAAAGAAGGTGTTAGAGGACCAGCTTACTCAGGTATTACTTGGAAAAAATGTGTTTTCAGTATTTTTTTTGTTGTAACCCAAAAGCATTGGATAATCCTTCCCTTTCTCTTGGAAGATTTTAAGGAAATACGGCGTGCCCAAGCCAAAATTCGACAAGAGTAAATACAACAAGGCAGGCAAAGAACAGCATCCTGTGAAAGTGGTGAGCACGAAGCGCCCAGTGACTAAACCACCAACAAAGGAAAAGTCTGTGCTCAATAGTGTCAGGTTAGTGTCTGGAGCCTCCTGGCAGTTGTGAACCATCTGTTTTTGGGAATCTAGATTTTTTTTTTTTTTCCCCTCCTCTCTATTTCCATGTACTGCTAGGAAGAGGGAAATCTGCAGCAGAGATCTAAAACAATCTTTGCATCTGATATGACTGGGCCTTAAAAAGCTTTGTGCTTTGAACAGGCACTGTGTTTGGTCATGTAAGAAAACTCAATTCTAACATAAAAAACATTCTGTCCTTTAGCCGAACTGCTTTGAGTGAGAAGAAACCTACTGTAAAGCCCAAATCTCCTGAGAAGAGCAAACCTGAAGATAAGGACCCTGAAAAGTCTCCCACAAAGAAACAGGAAGGTAGCAGTTTTTCTGTAGTCTTGTATCTTAAAAGGTTTTGGGGTTTTTGGTTTTTTTTTTTTTTGATTGGCCTTCTTAAGTGGTGTTTTTATTTAGACTGACTTACAAGTTGCATAAACGTTAAAATAGCAGTGACTGTTGTTTAAAATGCTGCTCTCATTTGTACACACACTTGTGAATGTGGACTCGGTGATGTAGGTGATGGCAAACCATGCCCAGTAAGTCACTATTCGTTCAGCTTCATGCAACAGTGTACGTAGGCCATGTGGATGCACTGGGTAGAGAACTGACTTCCCAAGAGGTATGGATTCCACTCTTTTTTGCACTGTGAGGAATGACATGTCATAGAGGTGTTTTTTTATCATATTTTTCAACTTGTATAGGGAAATTATCTGTTAAATTACAAGAGGAAATTTTGGAGGAAAGAAAAGTTTCAGGTGCCTCATTACTAGTCTGTCTCTGGGGAAGAGATAGGGTGACTCCACGATCTTGCTTTGATAGTTCCCTCTTCCCGCAGCAGGAAAGGAGGATAAACATTAGTTTTAACTCTGCTGTTCACTGTGGGAAGTCCCAGGTTGGTTCAGAAGCAGGGAAATTTACTTCAGCATCCAGGCACGTGTGGATCCTTGCTCGGGTGTATTGCTGAGATATTCCTGAAGAGAGCCAAGGGATTTGTTACAGGGAATGAGGGTAAAAAGAAATTAATGCTATTTACTCAAGGCTGGATCAGTCTTAAACAGGAAAATGTTTGGAATCCATTTGAGAAATGACCTGTGGTAGAGAGGGCAAAGCCTGGAGAAAGCTGGCAGGTAGCATTGTCCTACGTGATGTGTAGGTGTTATGGTAAGTTATTAACTATTTAATGGTTGCATCCCTGCTGCCAGTTCCTGAGGAGAAGTATTTGACACTGGATGGATTTCACAGATTTGTGGTCGACCGATCCAAGCAGGATATCCGTAGTGTGTGGAGAGCTATTTTGTCCTGTGGATATGATCTGCATTTTGAAAGGTAAGTTTTGCAAATGTTTTTTTTGAAAGTGATAAGGATTGATTGTGCTTAGTTTGATTCTGAATTTTCCTATTCCCAGTAGCTTTAACCAGTGTGTTAATAACACATATGCCTTTATCCGTTGCTGCAAGGCATGCAGAGAAAATTGTTTCTTAAATATTTGCTAAAGATTTCCCTTAAAAGAGATGTTGTGCCATCAGAATGAGATTCCTGACTTTCCTATACATAGCATAGGTAAGGAAATCCTAAGCCAAATTGTCAGGGAAATCAAAAGCCCCGTTGTCAGAGCCTGGCATTTCGTCTTGTCCTTGGCAATTCCAAACTGTGTAAATTGGCCTAATGGACCTACAGTTTTCCTCTGGCACTCTCTGGTTTCTTAGCACATCAGGTATCTGTTCTGTTTTGTGCACTGGGTATTTAAACTGGCAGCAGCTTTACTGGGTCAGTAATGATGGAGAAGAGGGAACTGTTACTTCCTTATTAATACTGGAAGGAAAAAACCTTAAGTCCCTATTCAACTCCCTTTGTCAAGACACAGCTAATTGCAGCATTCTCCTTCTATCTGCTTCAGAGCTTAGAGAGAGCTTAGTGCAGTAAGGAAGTTTAATGTGCAGCTCCTTTTAAATTCACATTTAATAACAACGATGCAAGGTCATAAATCACTGCTTTCTCTCTGAATACAATTATAGTAATGTCCATTCTGAAGCAGCTCTGTTTAAAGGAATGGAGGGGAGAAACAGAAGCAGCCATCTGGTGTCATGCTTAATGTGTTCATAGTAAGTGGCATTATATTTGCATTTCAACAGTTGCAATGCCTTTACATTGCAGGTGTGCCTGTATTGATGCAAGACATGCCCAAAAAGCATCCCGAAAGTGGACCCTGGAAATGGATGTGGCCCTTGTTCAGTATATTAACCGACTCTGTCGGCACCTTGCAATTACACCAGCACGACTGCATCCCCATGAAGTTTATTTGGATCCAGCTGATGCTGCAGATCCCAGAATTGCCTGTCTGCTGAGTATGTATAGATTATGATGGTTAGAATTGTTGCTGCTTTGTGGTGTTCTTGGCTTTTGGGTGTTCCTGCCTGTGGATTTGTTGTGAAAGCCACCTGCTGGAACTGCAAGCCCTTTAAAGTGAAGGTCCTAAGGAAATGCAGGTTCCCATTATCATGCGTAGGAGATTAGTTCTCAGTTGTGTCCAGAGAGCTACTTCAGACCTGAGAAGTGACTGAACACAGGGATCTATCTGACCCCTGCTTAAGTGCTTGTGTCAAGGACTCTAGTCTTGCAGCTCCGTTTGGAGTCTGCTCCCAAGGGTCATCTTTGACATTGCCTGTGGTGGAAACAGAGCTTGCTCTTTTCTCAGGCACAGGTAAAGGAAGGAGAAGTAATACAGTGATTTAAAGGGTAATGGTGAGAACATTAGGCTCTTTAGTTGTCTTTTTTTTAGTCTTTTTTTTTTCCCCTCTTTCTACCCTAATGAGTCTTGCATTCTTGTTTGCGTAGAGGATTTCTCTTCCACCAAGGAGCAGGGTAGCAGTCCCATGTGGGCTGGCTGCCATCCAGGTAACTGGGACATTCTTTTGGAGAGGTAGATCAGAGCCTGGGCAGGCCGAGGGGAACGCTGAGTCCAGGACTTGTCTCCTGGGGTGTGCATGGGCACCGCAGAGCCTTTGGCAGCACTATTACAAATCCACTGCAGCTGCTCTGGGTTCTCTGAGCAAATCTCCTGGATCAGACTGGAGCAGGAAGGTGTCTTGTGAGTTCAACTTGAGGGGAAAAAGGCTGCACTTCAGTTCTAAAACTAAGTTGTCTGTCAACTTTAGGCATCTGAGGTCTGATTAAGCACTGTGTTGCTTTGTGGGCCTCTCAAGATAAGTGCAAATCTAGTGCTGATGATCTCAAAACATGTGAAGACTGAAGTCCCCCAAGACAAATCATGGGTGACGAGCACCTGCTTCAGAGGGAATTCGGTCTCTGGGACTCCTGGACTAAGTCAGTTGGGAAGATGGATTTAGAGTGTGTAGGGAATTTCTTCATCTTTCTGACTGAATTTTCCCCCCCTCAGCTGTTCCCGTTGAAAGCCTGCGCCTGCGGTTTGCCCTGCTTCAGTCCCTCAACACCACCTTGGAGACCTTCTTCTTGCCGCTGGTGGAGCTTCGGCAGACCGAGATGTACACGAGCAGCATTGCTGCCCTGCTGCAGGAGGCCAAAGGTTGGTTTCCAGGGAGCACACGAGCCCTGCACTCGTTGCACAAAAGGGTAACTGCATTAAAATTGCTTCCAAAATGCACTGGTCTCAGCGTGGCACACGCTGAGACCAGTGCATTTTG
>JAVCKT010007622.1:0-12448 GCA_032273925.1 Rhynchotus rufescens
CGCCCCGCCGTTCCCACGCGCCTCCCCGGCTCCCGCGTGCGCCCGCCGCCCGTTCCCAAGCGCCGGGATGTTCCCAACGGGCATCTCCGCCCCGGGCCCGGCACCGACGGGCCTCCGAGTCCGTGCGAGAGCGGCCGGGGGGGCGCGTGCGGGGCACGGGGGTGTGCGGGTGTTGCGCGGCTGCAGCGCGCGCCGGGAGGCCGCCGGCCGCGTCCCGCGCAGGGAGCGGTGCCGCAGCCGGCAGGACGGGTCTTTCCGGCTCCGGCGGCCCGAGAGGCGGCGCCGCGGCCGCTGCCCTCTGCTCGGGCCGGCCCCGCGGCCGCGACGCCACCGGCGCCTCCCACGGCCGCGGGGCCGGTGCTCCCGGCATCCCGGTGCCCCGGCCGTGGAGCAGCGCGCGGCCGGAGGAGCCCTGCGAGGAGCGAGCGGAGCCGGCGGGGCGGCCGGAGCGCCGGGAGCCCCGTGGGAGCAGCGCCTGCTCCCGTCTCACCTGTCCGGTGTGCTCTCACTCGTCCCTTCCTGCCCCTCAGGGTGTGTGACAGCAGCGCAGGTCACCTCGGAGACCAGGGAGGTGCCTGAAAACCAGTGTAAGTGCACGGGGAACCGGGGCCCGGGGCGGCCCCGCCGGCGGCGCGTGGGGAGCGTCCCCCGCGTCGTGGGAACGTCCCCCGCGCGGCGGGGCCGCTCAGCGCCCGCTCCCGCAGCCGCCGACATCCCCTGCTCGGCGTGCTGCTCCCAGCGCGGCACGCCGCGCATCGAGTGGAAGTTCCAGAAGGGCTCCTCGCTCGTGCTGCTCTACTACGACGGGCAGCTCACAGGTAGGGCCGCCCCGCGCGGCGCCCCCGGCCCCGACCCGGCGCCGCGGGCCCCGCTCAGCGGCCGCCCCGCTCCGCAGAGCCCTACCGGGAGCGCGTGCAGTTCTCACCCAGCTCCATCCGCTTCGGCGCGGTGACGCGCGCCGACACGGGCAAGTACATCTGCGAGGTGGTGGAGAGCAGCAGCCAGATCGCCAAGTCGGAGGTGAACCTCATCGTGCAAGGTAGGGCCCGCGCGCCCCGTGCTGCTGCCCTCCGCCGAGCTGCGGGGTAGCGCCCGGCGCTCCTGCACCGCGGGGCCGCTGCGGCTGCCCTGGCCCCTGCACTGGGGCGGCCCCTGACGCCTCACGCGGCCGCCCCCCCGGCAGTGCCGCCCTCCAAGCCGGTGGCCCACGTGCCCACGTCGGCCACCATCGGCAGCAAGGCGGTGCTGCGCTGCTCCGAGACGGACGGCTCGCCGCCGCCCACCTTCCGCTGGTACAAGAACGGCATGTTGATGCCCACCGACCCCCGGAGCAGCCCGACCTTCCGCAACTCCTCCTACACGCTGGACGCCACCACGGGGGTGCTGGTGAGCGCGGCGGCCGGCACCGCCAGCCCCGGCCTTCGTGCCCCGTCACCCGCCCGTCTTCTCCCCGTCTAGACCTTCGAGCCCGTGAGCAGCTTCGACACCGGCGACTACTACTGCGAGGCGTCGAATAACGTGGGCTCCCCGCAGAAATCCGAGGCCATCCGCATGGAAGCCAGTAAGAAACGGTGGAGAGGGGTGGTCAGCGGGCGCCCACGTGGCCCCTTCTAGGCCAGTTCCACCTTGCACGTCTGGCAAAAATCACACTGGGATGCGCCAGTGTCTGCATTAAAATATTACCCCAAGCTAGTTTATCTTGCAAGTGCTCAAGGTTCCAAGATCAGTTAATTAGCTGTGCTGTTAACGAGCCTGCTGCAGAGCATCCTGGGCTGAAGCAAGCCTGGGAATGATGCTATGGAGCAGGAAAGGGGCAGGGATGTCCTGGGGGGTGCTGGGACAACCTCATCCAGCCGGGCTTGGATGCGGCTTTGAGGGACTGGGCTGGAGCGGGGAGCCCCCGGTTGGTCCCCGCTGTGGTTCTTGTCCCGCTCCTGCGTCTCCGTGCCACGTGGAGCGGAGCCCTGTGCGGCGCAGCGCGCGGCACGGCCCGGGCTGCGGCGCAGCCACGCGGCGCTGTCCCCGCAGGCGAGGTCAACGTGGGCGGCATCGTGGCCGCCGTCGTGGTGCTGCTCATGGTGCTGGCGCTCGCGGCCTTCGGCGTCTGGTTCGCCTACACGCGCGGCTTCTTCAGCAGTGAGTGCCGCCCCCCGCCCCGTGCCGCGCCGCGCGCCCGCCGCGCTGCCGCCCTCACAGCCCTCTGCTCTCCCTCCCTTGCAGAGAGGAGAGAGTAAGTGACCCGCGCCGCCGTCTGCCCGCTCAGCCCTGCGCCCGGGAGCCGCTGCTGCCCGGGAGCCGCTGCCCGGGTGTCCCCGGGCGCTTGGGGGGGGCCGGGGGCTCTGGGGGGCACCGGCGGCTCCTGACGCTCTCTCCTCCTCCAGCACCACCGGCAAGAAGGTCATTTACAGCCAGCCCTCGCACCGCAGTGAGGTGAGTGACGGGGACAGCCACCGGGACGGCCACCGCTGTCGCCGGTGTCCCCCGGGCCGCTCGTTCTGCCCCGTCCCTGGTCCCTGTCCCCTGTCCCCACCCACGTCCCCGTTCCGCTCCGCAGGGAGAGTTCAAACAGACGTCGTCCTTCCTGGTGTGAAGACTGCGGCTCCTGCAGACCGAGGACTCTTGTAAATGTTCTGAATTACTGTAGCTAAGCCATGATTTTAAAGTTTTTTAAGTGTCACACGGTGCCTTTTCGGAGCCCCTGGATTTTTCAGGGCAGGCTCCATCCCCGCACCGGCACCCCACTGTCTCAGTGCCTTTCCCAGCGGGACCCTTGTCCCGGCTGGGACACGGAGAGGCCGGTGCTGCCCCTTGGTCCCCAGCAGCCCCCGTGGGGACCCTGTCCTTGCCCTGGGGGCTCCTCGGTGTCTGAGATCCTCCTTGGAGAGGGTGGATCCGCCCTGGGGCGCTGCTCTCGCCCCGTGTCCCGCGCTGGGCGCTCTCAGGGCAGCAGTGGTGGCACCGGGCACTCTCCTCTCTCCACATACTCATAACCACTTGTGTGATGCCCCTGATTGCTGGCAATAAACAGACCTGTGTCCCTGTGCCGTGTGCCCGTCCCCTTTCCTGGCGGGGTCCTGGGGTGGGAATGCTGATCCTGGTGCCAGTGACGCACGGGGACAGCCCCCCTGCATCCCCATGGCCGGGGTGCCCCCTCGGTCCCCTCCTGCTGTCACCCCCGTCCCCGCGCAGCAGAACCAGGCAACGAATAAAACCTTTATTTAGTAATTCTCTTTTTTTTTTTCCCCCCCTCAACCCAGGAAAAAAAACCACATTGTCCCTGGCAAGCGCAGGGCCTTTAGTGAGCAAGTCTTTCCAGTGGGTAAAACGTTTCTTCTCAATTTATATATAATATATATATATAATATGTGTATATATATATTAGTGGAACTATATATATATATATATATGTATGTATACGTAACCTGGCCTCAGTGCAGCGAGGGTTAGGAGGCCCTACAGCCCTGGCCCCGGGGCAGGACGCGTTAATAGGCAGAGGCTCTACGTTAGCAGCAGCGGGTGGCCCCGGGGCCGAGTCCCCCCTTCGGTGGCCGTCCCCAAGCAGGGGCGAGGGCCCGGCCCCCGGGCTGTGGCCACGTCCCCGTGTCGGTGGCCGTCCCCACGGTGGCAGCAGGCCCTGGCTCGGTTTGGGGTGGGGGATGTGGCCCTGGCCACATCCTGCCCCCGGGGAGGTGACCGAGCCGCCGGCGCTGGCACCGGGTCCCCAGGCAGCGGCAGCTCCTCTGCCTGGCCCCGGGTGCCGCGAGTGGGTCGGGTCTCGGCACCTCGCGGCCGGGTGCTCCGAGTCAGCAGAACCCGGCAGCCCGACACGCGTGGCCGTGGGTGTCCCCAGGGGCTGGGAGCGCTGCCGTGCCGCCGGGGGCAGCACGGGGTGGCACGGGGTGGCCGGGCGCTCACACGTTGCTGATGCGCACGCTGAGCGGGGCGCCCTCCCGCTCGTCCGCCTCGCGCAGCGTCTCCTCCAGCTTGGCCTTGTCGGCGTCGCCGAAGCGCACGGCGTCGTGGGCGCCGCGCGGCGCCGCCACCTTCACCACCTGGTCGAAGAGGCTGAAGTCGGCCACGTACTTGCCGCTGGCCGAGAGCGAGATGGCCGGCGTGAACTCGTAGCCCCACAGGATCTCCTCGGGCAGGTAGGACGTGCGCACCTGGCACGTGGCGCTCGTGGACTCCACGGTGCCGCTGAGGATGACGACGAGCTCGAAGTCGCCCTCGCCCGTGCGCAGCGCCAGCTCCCGCAGGGGACTGGCCTCGTCCACCACGTGGTAGAAGGTGAGCGGCAGGATGAGGAAGGGGCTGTCGGAGGACGTGTCCACCTGGAAGTCCACGTTGACCTGGTTGAGGCGCACGCTCTCGCCCTCCTTGGTGAGGTGGGTCTGCAGCAGCTTGCCGCTCACCTGGCAGCCGATGAGGAGGCTCTTGCGCATGTTGGCCACGCGGATCATGAGGCAGGTCTTGCCGTTGTGCTGGGCCACCACGGCGTTCTGGCTGAACTTGATGGTCTCCGCGCGCTTCTTGGGCCGCGCGATCTTGGCCAGGAAGGTGCCCGTGATGAAGATCTCCAGGATGGTGGTGAGGACGAGCTGCGTGATGAGGAGCACGATGGCGAGCGGACACTCCTCGCTGATGTAGCGGAAGCCGTAGCCGATGGTGGTCTGGGACTCGAGGGAGAAGAGGAAGGCGCCGGTGAGCGTGTGCACCTGCATGACGCACGGCGTGTGGTTGGCGGGCGGCGCGAACTCCAGCAGGTCCCCGTGCATCACGGCCACCAGGTACCAGACAACGCCGAAGGCGAACCAGGTGCCGGCGAAGGTGGCCGAGAAGAGCACCAGCTTGTAGCGCCACTGCATGTCGATGAAGGTGGTCCACAGGTCCTTGAGGTAGAGGAAGCGCTTGTCGGCGATGTGCTCCATGCGCACGTTGCTGCGGCCGTCCTTGGTCATGACACGGCGGCGCCGCAGCCCCGCGCCGATCAGCGGGCGGCTGTCGGTCTGCGTCGTCTGGCTGTAGTAGACCTTGGTGGCCGACGTCATCTGCAAGGGGTGGCAGCGGCGGCGCGCTGAGCACGGGGCGCCCGGGCGCCTCGGGGACAGCGGGAGCGTCTGCCCGCCGAGCCGGCCCCGCATCCGTACACCTCTGTAGCCATACATGCGTGCATCCGTACACCTACACATCCCTACAGCCCCACATCCATACACCTGTACATCCATACATGCGTGCATCCCGCATATGTACACCTATACGTCCCTACAGCCCCGCATCCATACCCCTCTGTAGCCATACATGCGTGCATCCGTATACCTATACATCCCTACAGCCCTGCATCCATACCCCTCTGTAGCCATATATCTGTACATCCTGCATGCATACACCTATACATCCATACAGCCCTGCATCCATACACCTCTATAGCCGTGCACCTATGTATCCATACAGCCCCACATCCATACACTTATATAGCTGTGCACCTATATATCCACCCCCCCCCACATCCATACACCTGTATATCCATACAACCCCGCATCCATACAGCTCCTCATCCATACACCCTTTCATTCATACATTTACATCCATACACCCCTGCATCCCTACAGCCCTGCATCCGTACAGCTATATATCCATACAGCCGCACATCTGTACACCTACATATCTGTACACCCCTGCATCCATACAACCCCGCATCTGTACACCTATACATCCCTACAGCTCCACATCTGTACACCCCTGCATCCACACAGCTCCACATCTGTACACCTGTACATTCATACAGCCCTGCATTCATACAGCCCTGTATCTGTCCACCTACACATCCATACACCTATACATCCACACAGCTCCATATCTGTACACCTATACATTCGTACAGCCCTGCATTCATACAGCCCTGTATCTGTCCACCTACACATCCATACAGCCCCTCTCCATACAGGCATACATGCCTACACCTGGATGGTGTATAGCATATATGGTACATGGCTATACATCCGTGAACTCCTCCCTCCATCCCCGTGTCCCTCCCTCCTGTCCGGATCAGCCGGACGTCTGTCCATCCTGCGCACACCCCTGCATCGCCCCTGCACCCACGGGTGCCCCGGTCCCCACCACCCTCCCCCTGTCCCCGGGGTTGTCCCCAGCTGTCCCCGTGCGCCGCCGTCCCCGCCACGGCGGGGGGGCTGGCAGGGGTCAGAGCGGGGCCCAGGCGTCCGGGCCTGGCTTTGCCCGCGGTGAATGGGAGGTGACAGAGACGAATGGCTGGCGGCGCCACCGGCCCCTTTCCGGCCCCGGCCCCGTTCCCGGCGGCACAAAACCCGGCAGCGGGCGCGGAAAAGGCCCTTGGAGCCTCCTCAATGGCTGGCCGGAGGTGGCAGCGGGCCGGGGACACGGGGACACGGTGCCACCTCCGCGGAGTCTCCGGGCACCCCCGCGCCGTGGGTGGCTCTGCCGCTGGCACCTGCGCCACCTCCGGCCCCGCTGCCCACGGGGTTTCCTGGACACGGGGACACAGGGACAGAGGTGACACCGTGTCCTGCGCTGGCCCCTGCGCTGCTGTGGCCACGGTGTCCGTTGCGGAGCCAGTGCGCCACCCCCATGGGGACACAGGTGGCACACGCGCTTGTGGAGGTGCTGGGGACCTGGGGACAGCGCATCCCGGTGCTGTCCCCAGCTGCCGTGTGTCCCCGAGCTCTCCATGTCCCCAGAGCCACCTTGTGCCCAAGAGCCCCCATGTCCCCAGGGCCACAGCACGGCCCTGGAGTCACCAGCTCTCCAGAGCCGCCCGCTGTCCCCAGAGCCGCCCCGTCCCGGAGCTGTCGCGCTCCCCGCAGGAACCGCTCGTGTCCCCAGAGCCCCGACCTGTCCCCAGAGCTGCCGTGAATCTCGGCGCCGCTGGCTCCCCAGGGACACTGCGTATCCCAGAGCCATCGTGTCCCCAGAGCGGCCACTTGTCCCCAAGGCCGCTGCAGCTCACGGAGCTGCCACATACCCCAGGAGCCGCTGGGTGTCCCCAGAGCCACCGCGGCCCAAGGGGACGCCCAGGGGGGCATCCCTGCACCCCTCTGCGGGTCCCCGTCCCTCCTCTAGGGTCCCTGCACCCCCAGGCTCCCTGTCGCCTCCGGGGGTCGCGGCACCCTCGGTGGCAGCGCCTCCTGCCCCGTGCCCTCCGGGCGCCGCCGGTCCCCGTGCCCAGGACACAGGTTGTGACAAGCTGCTGCTTGTTCCCGGGCGCCCGCGGGCACAGCCGCTGCCACCCGCCGCCTGTGCCAGCCGGTTGTACATTAACCCCCCGCCCCCCCGTGCCTCAGTTTCCCCGCCCTGAGCTGCCTCCGTCCCTGCAGGCCCCCCCTCCTGCCACACAGGGCCCAGGCGTCCGGCCTGGCGGGGGGGACGCGGTGGCAAGGCCAGCGCGGGCAGCGCTCCCGGCCGTGTCCCCACCTTTTGTCACCCTCCAAGACAAGGTGCCGCCCCCCCTTATACGGGGGGCAACTGGGCCCCCCTCCCTGTCCGCAGCGTGGGGCAGGTCCCATGGGGCGGCGCGTTGGGGGGGAGCTGGGGAAGCAGCCGGGCGCTGCCGGGGGGGGCGGAACGGGGACGGGGACAGGGACAGTGGCGCCTTTGTGCGCCCCGGAGGAGAGGCCTCAATGGGGCTGCGGGCGCACAAAGGCGCTTTG
The DNA here is from genome assembly GCA_032273925.1 of Rhynchotus rufescens. NCBI lineage: Eukaryota > Metazoa > Chordata > Aves > Tinamiformes > Tinamidae > Rhynchotus > Rhynchotus rufescens. Next base: position 7,683 of record JAVCKT010007622.1, read on the forward strand.
ACGAGGCGCCTTCGTTAGCATGCAGGGCGCGCAGCCCCCCCCGGCCAGGCCCCCCCGCCCGCCCTCGCCACCCACCCGGCTTTGCAAGGCTGCCAGCCCCGGACGCCTGGGCCCTTCAAAGCCAGCAGCCCCTGAAGCCCCCCTCCCTCCCCCTGCCATGGTGGCTTTCCGGTGGCCACACGAGCTGGGGGGGGGAAGGGGGGGCAAGGCTGGAAAATGTCCCTGCACCCTTCCTGCCGGAGCTCCGGAGCCGATTCCCAGCCGTTAGTGCGGAAAGGGGATGCTGTGCACAGCCCCTATTAGACATCAGAGAATCCACCCTGCACTCACAGGGAAAAAGCCCAGCAGTCTGGGCACTTTGTGGGTGCCACTTTGCCCTTGGTGGGGGACACGGTGTCACCTCGTAGCCAGCTCTGCTGCATCCCCCGCTCCCACCCATGGGCCCAGGCGTCCGGGCACAGGCGGCTCCCGGCCCCGGGGTGCGTGGGAGCCTCACGGGGAAGCGCGCACGGAGCCAAGCGGAGCTTTTCCAGGCGGTGCCGGAGCCGTGGCTCGGAGCCACCTGGCTGGCTGACACCAGGTGGCTCCCACGGCTCCGGCGGCGCCTCCCGGCCGGCGCGGCAATGGGAGCGCACGGCGCCGGGAGGGAGCGGGAGCCTTCCCGACATCGCGGCCCCGGCGCCGGCGCCTCTCAGGACTCGGAGCCCGGCGCTCCCAGGGACGGGGGCGGTGCAGGGGCTCAACCCCACGTAGCCATTAGAGAATCCACCCGGCTGCAGGTCAGTGCCACGGCCTGGGGCCGCAGCTGGTTAACCTGCAGCCCCACTAAGCCCCTGGTTAACCCACTGCCCAATTAACCTACAGCCTGGTTAACCCACAGTTCAGCTAAGCCGCAGCCTGGCTAACCTGCAGCCCAGCTCATTCACAATCTGGTTAACTCATGGCCTGCTTCAGCACCGCTCGGTTATCCTGCTGCCCAGGAACCTATGGCTTAGTTTATCCACAGCCTGCTTAACCCGCAGCCTGGTTAACCCACAGCAGGGACAGTCCCTGTCCTAACCAACCCACAGCCCTGATAAGGCACAGCCAGGACCGGGAATAGCACCGCAAATGCAGAGCGCAGGTAACCCGGAGCCTGGGTAATCCGGAGTACAGCCAATTCGGAGTACAGCTAATCCAGAGCGTGGCTAATCCAGAGTGCGGCTAATCCGGAGCACGGCTAATCCACACCTGCAGTGCAGGTAACCCGAGCCCGGCTATGGGGAGCCGGGCTGATCCGGAGCGCAGCTAATGCAGTTCTCTGCCCTAATGCGGGTCCCGTCCTGGTCTCCTGCTCCCCCCCAACCTGCCCTTGAAACGTCCTTGCCCCGGGGCCACCCAGGTGGCACGGGGAGGGGGAGGGGGGTGCGGTGGCCTCGGGCCTCCTGCCTCGGTTGCCATGGCGATGCCCGCGGGAGCCCCTGCCCCCCTGCAGGGCTGGAAGGGAAGGGGGGACCGGCACAGGGATGGGGGTCATGGGGACTGGGACCAGGGCTATGGGGGATGGAGGACACGGGGAAAGGGTGACAGGGAGCGTGGGGCCAGGGGGATACAGGGATACAAGGTCAGGAAGTGCATGGGGGTAAGGGGACATGGGGACAGGGGGGACATGGGGACGGGGATACAGGGATACAGGAACAGAGTGGACATGGATGCACAGGGATACAGGGACATGGGGATGGGGGGATATGGGGATACAGGGATTTGGGGATGGAGGGACATGGGTGCACAGGGATACAGGGACACGGGTCAGGTGGGACACAGAGACACAGGCACAGGGGGTCCCAGTGACACCAGTCCCCGGGGCCGCAGGACAGATGGGGGACACGTCCCTGCCAAGGGGGTGATGCCCCCCACACAGAGACCCCTGTGGGGAGTGGCCTGGCCAGGACACGGGGCCACTGGAGCAGGATGGGGGGGACACGCACGGCCCGAGGAGCGGGACCCCAACCCCTTCGCCCGCCCGCGCCGCCCGGGCCGGTGCCAGGCGCGGCGCCGCGGGGACGGGCGCCCCCCCTACCTTGCTGGCTCCGTGGGGGGCACCGGGGCGCCCTGGCCTGGTCAGCGCGGCCGTCGGCGGCTCCCCATGGGCTTTATGGTGGCCGGGGCCCGGCCGTCGGTGCGAGCGGCCCCCCCGGGCCGGTCCGCCTCGCCGGGCCCGGGCGGCACCAATTCGCGGGGCCCGGGGAGGGGGCCCGGGGGGGGGGGGAGGAGCCGCGCGGGGAGGGCCCGGGGGGGTTAATGGGGTGGAAAACGAGCCGGCCCGGCCCGGGTCACGTTACCGGCCCCGGGGCGGGGGGGGCGGGAGCGTCGGGACCCGCCCCGTGGGGCTCCGCGCCCGCCCGACGCCACCGGCACCGGGTATCGGGCAGCGGCACCGGGCACTGGGTCCCGACACCAGCACCAGGTGCCGACACCGGGCACCAAGCAGGGCCCTGCTGGACACCGGCACTGGGCAGGGTCCCCCACGGGAGCAGGGGACGTCCCCTCCCCATTCCCACGGTGTCCCCCTGTGTCCCGTGTCCCCCTGCCCCTGTGCATGGGGGTGTCTGCGCATGGAGGTGACGAGGGGACGCGTGGGTGCCTGGGAGGAACACGCGTGTCACCCTGTGCGCACCCTCCATCCACAGAGACACACAACCACCTGTGCGCACCCCCATCCCCACGCCTGTGCGCACCCCCATCCCCACGCCTGTGCGCACCCCCATCCCCACGCCTGTATGCACAACTACCCCCGTGCACAGGCGCACGCCCGGGGGCTCACATGCGTGTCCGCCTGTGCCTGCAAACACCTTCCCGCGCACACACGCAGACGCTTGTGCGCACAGGTGCATGCCCGCCTGCACACGCACACCCGCACTGCGCAGCCGCGCCTGTACTCACACTCACACACTCACACTCACACACTCACACTCACACTCAGGGGTCTATAGAGCAGGGTGCTGCCCTGAGCCCGTCACCGGGAGCCCAAACCGGGGCTGTCGCCTGTCCCCAAATGTCCCCAGCTGCCCCAAGGCCCCCAGTGGGGTCAAGCCGGGGGGACCCGCTCCAGGGCTGCCCCCCGGCCCGTTGCCGATGCCCCTGGGCCGCAGGGGGGGCGCCGGGCCGGCCCGCGGGGACACGGGTGGCCGCGGCCCCAGCGCACAAGGCCCCGCTGTTCCCGGGAAGAGGCCGGTCCCCCCGGGCCGGGGACAAAGCGTCTTTGTCCGCCCGGGTCGCGGGGGAGGAGCCGCGGCCGCGCAGGCCCCGCCCCGCAGCCCCGCCCCCGCCCGGGCCAGCCGAGCTGCGAGCCCGGGCTAGCGGAGGGCGGCCCCGGGCTAGCGATGGGGGAGCCCTGGCTAGTGATGGTGAGGGCAGCACTGGTTAGTAATGGGGGAGCCTGGAGCACCTAGAGCCTTGGCTAATAGCGGGGGAGCCCTGGCTAGTGATGGAGGAGCCCTGGCTAGTGATGGGGGGGCGGCTAGTGATAAGGGAATCTTGGCTAGTGATAAATGAGCCCCAGTTAGTGCTGTGGAAGCCCCGTGGAAGCAGGGCTGGCTACCAACAGGGGAGCCCTGGCTGGCAATGGGGGACCCTGACTGGAGGTGAAGGGGTCGTCGCTAGTGACATGGCGAGTAAGGGGGGGCGGGTGACTAGTGACAGAGGAGCCGTGGCTACCAAAGGGCTACCGGGGCTAGTGGCCGGAACAGAACCTTGTCCGTGTGTGGGATCCCCTGCGGTGCTGCCAAGCCCCTGCTCCCCATGTCACCCACCCGTGTGTCCCCAGCGTGCTGGTGTCCCCTACACACGGTACCCCCCGGTGCGCCCGTGTCACCGGCGTGCGCGCCATGGCTGTGCTCGTGTCACACACGTGTGTGCCCCTGGGGACAGCCCTTTCTAGGCCACGCTGTTCCCGCGGTGCCAGCGCACGGATGTGGGACACCTGGAAAGGTGCCCTGGCCCCCGTGCGGCGGCGCCCGCTGGGCCAGGCGCCGGGCCCAGGCGTCCGGGCACGTGCGCAGGTGGGTGACACGCGCCTGAGCGAGCGGCGACCCGGCGTGTGCCCAGCGTGGGGGGGACCCCCGTGTCACCCACCGTGTCACCCCCATGCGACGCGTGTGGAGGGACACACGGGTGTGCCCAGGTGTGACACCTGCGGGTGTCGGTCCCGCTCCGGGGCTGGACACCTGCGAGACCGACTCGGTACCGGCAGGGGGAGACGGGACCGGATCGGTACCGGGGGAGGGGGGGGGGCCTGGGCTGGGGGAGTCCGGGTCGGTCCAGGGGGGTCCAGGTCGGTACTGGGAGGGTCTGGATTGGTACCAGAGGTATCCGGGCCGGTCCTGGGAGGGCTCGAGCTGGTGCCGGGGGACCCGGGTCGGTACCAGGGGTGGCTGGATCGGTACCAGGGGTGTTCGGATCGGTGGCTGTCGTGGTCGGGTTGGTACCGGGGGTGGTTGGTACCAGAGGTGGCCGGATCGGTACCGGGGGTGGCCGGATCGGTACCGGGGGTGGCCGGCGCCGGGGGCGGGCGCTGCTCAGTATTTTTAGCCGAGCCGTTCCCGGTGCGCAGCCGTTGCCGTGGGAACGGTGGAGCGGGGCCGCCGGGAAAGGCCGGTCCCGGCGCCGCGCCGGGGGCGACCGGACCGGACCGAACGGAACCGAACCGAGCCGAACCGAGCCGGACCTAAAGGAGCCGGACCGACCCGAGCGGCGCCGAGCGGGACCGCGGCCCGGCGGGCTGGACC
>JAVCKT010007624.1:5032-15235 GCA_032273925.1 Rhynchotus rufescens
ACCTGCCAAGCATACCAAAAAACTCTCAAGTAACATTTGCAAGGAAACAAACGTCCTCCTGAATTTCAAATGACGAGATGTTTAAAGACGAGAATCTGAATGACAAGATGTTTAAAGACCTCATTAGAAGACGTTTTTTGTTCTGCTTATATATGTCTACAGCGCAAAATGACACTGAGGCTAACAGTAAATCAGAGAGAGATTTTTTCTCTTATTTTGCTACATGTTACACTTTTCCTTAAAGTTTTCGGATAGCGAATTCACAGGCAATTGCACGGGGAGGCAATTGGTAACGCACTGGGTTTGTTAGGGATTGAAGGAATCGCTTGGGCAGCAAGGCAGGAGCGAAGGAGCCAGCCCAGTGGGGATGCCGCTGTGCACGGGGCTCGAGCAGGTCCCACAGCCTCTGGCACCAAAAATTAGAGGCCGGCCTCAGTGAGCAGGGTTCTAAGCTAAGGATGCTCGCTGTGGCTCTTGGTCTTAAAATTCGGTACACCCAATTTCCTCTCGGTGTTTGCAGGTGCTTTTCCCTCGCAAAGGGAGCAGTGCACATTTACAAAGCAGAAATTTCAACCCTCTTAAGTGGAATCGTAATTCTGATTCTTACTTGACTTATCATTTTTGGCTAAAAGTTGCTGAGAAGTCCAAAAGCGATTAAAACCTGAAGCCATTGAATCCACTTAATGCGCCTTTGGCACCTTTTCTTAGTCCTTTTTGAACATTCTGGTCCTCATTTTAATCAATCTCCTTTTATTAAGTTCTTTGGCTCATTTACTCGTACGTGCATTTGCTTTATTTTATTTGGAACGTTTCTTTTGTAGCGTCTTGAAAAGGAGTTGTGACATTGCTTTTGGAGAGCTTCTTAAGTATCTGGCAGTCACCTCTGCCGCGCTGCCGATGGGGGCTGATAGATTAGCTCTGTTTTCCCGATGCTCCCTCAGATGTCGAGTTCTGAGGAAGCAGGAGCGGGTGCTGGCGATGCATATGCAGCAGTTTGATAAGTGCTTAGACGGGGAGCTTTGGTTTTACTGCTGGAAAATCACCCGTCATTAAGCTGGATTTGGTGCCGTGGAGCGAGGTGCTTGTTGGCAGGTAGTGGATCGTTGGTCCCAGTAGCTCCAGACGTGGCCAGGGGAGCGGGTGCATCCCGAGGATGTTCCCGATGTAGAAAATAAGGAGCATTCCTTTGAGATGGGTGAATTTTGTGTGGCCTGGCACAATAATGTGTAATGTGGGAGCTGGTAGCGTGGCCAGCCCAGCAACACGCTCAGCAGGGTTAGTTAGCCTGAGTGACAGCACCGTAGCCATCCACACTGTGAGAAACCTAGAGGACAAGTTAAGACCTCCCCAGAAGAGAAGCAGCTCATAAGCACTTCTGCTGACCCTAATTTCAGTCATCTTGCTGGAGTAATTTTCACAGAAGAGTGGAAATTCCTCGAAAATTCGTTTTATGCATCAGTTGTTTTTTGTTTTGCTTTGTTCTTCAACAGCCAACTTGTTTTTCTGCATCATCTTATTTGTTCTGCATGTTGTTGTGGTCATGGTCCACCTGGTGATATCCGAGCTTCCTTGGTTCCTTCTCGTAGTGTCTCTTGAGAGCAAAACCATGTTTCATCCATAGCTTTTGTTACACAATCTCCATCCAGACTCTAGTGACAGAGAGCTGCTGGGAACGTTGGGATAATTTTCCAGAAGTTACCTGTGGAGATGAATACTAGTGGGACTACCAATGTGCCTGGCTTGATGTGGAGTTACTGGTTAGGATGCGTGCAGTCAGGAGAAGGCCAGCCCCTAACGAGGGAGGTGGGATGGATGTTTAGGCTGTGTAGGTATGGATCTGGAGAGCAAGGGAAGCGTTGTCCTCTGCCACCGCTGGGCCTCCATTCACTTCATGGAAGCTGATCCTGGTGCCGGTGCCGCTGTCAGCAAGGACGTAGCTTCATGGGAAGCGGGGGAACAGACATTGATTTTGGTCCGGGAAGGATTTTGTGCATTCGATTCTCACACATCATTCTCTGATCCGTTTAAATACCCACCTCATACATGAAAATTTGAAGATCTTTAGCTGTACTCAAGGAGGACTATTATGTGGTGCATTTCTAGTCCCGTCAAGCATTAGGAGGTAGAGGAGCTAAACCCATCCCAGTGCTCCAGAGCCCCTTAGAAGATGAGGAACGTGACGTATTCCTGTGAATTCCTTGATTAAACTTGGGCTGGAGGTTTGCGAAGTGCAGAGTTTTGGAAAGTCTTACTGCGAGACTTCGACATCCGCTCATGGCTCCAGTGACCAGAGTCTCTCAAGGACAAGGATCCCATTTACGCTTGCATTATGCATTGAGCAGAAGGGTGTGATGCATGATGTGGAATGAACAAAATAACTTGTGTGTTTAGGGAAATGCCAAATTAATGAAAATTCAGAAAGCTCTAATGTTGAAAAGGCTCACAGATTCCTTGATAGAAATATAATGCTGCTAACAGTTTCAAGATTATTGTTGTCTGAATTTTCGGCTTATTGTGTTCTGCAATTAAAATTCTTTTCAACTGGAAAACCAGTGTCAAATTAATATTTCCTTTTGGAAAAAAATACGAGAATGCACATCTTGTTCCATTTAGCACCATCATGGTCTTTGATCTGGCTCCCTCTGCCCAGTGAGAGAACTCGGATTCCTGCTGCTGGGAGCAGGCAAAGACCATATATGTTTGGCGTGTGTATATTGATGCTGTCGCGTGAGCACAAGTGCAGTTGAAGCAATGCACCCGCTCAGACTCGCGGCTGCTGAAAATCCCCGCGCTGGCTCTTTTTATTTCTCACTCGGCTGCTTCCGTAGCTAAAAGCTGCCCTGGGATGGAAGTAGCCCTGCTTGCTCCCGTCACACTTAAGCTGGGAAGATGAGCTCCGTGTTTCCCCGAGCCGCAGGCAGGGCCGGGATTTGGCAGGGCGAGGAGCACCCGGAGCGCAGCGGGGCCGACGGCTCCACCATGGGAGCAGATGGATGCAGGAGGCCGGAGCGGCCGTGGGGACGGCTCTGCCGCCCGCGCCTCAGCTTGGACTTTCTAATTTCCTGCATCCCTGAGCAGCGCAGGAGGGGAAGCGGCGGCCTGGGGACCACTAACCGCCCTCAAACTCATTAGGTAGGCAAGGGAAGACCTTTAAAACTGGCCCGGAGTCTCCAGCATGGGTGCCAGCAATTAACCCCCTCATTCCATCCTGCCCATCCATCCTAGCGGGCGCCTCGCCGCCACTAATGCCCGAGCCGCCCTTGGCGAGGCGGCCTCCTCGAGCGGGGCCGCTCGAGTCTGGCTCCCGCGCAGCCTCCCGTGGAGATTCCCATGGGATTGGGGGGCCAACGCGCGGCCCGCGCTGCCAGCCCCAAAAGGGACTGCGTGAGCGCGGCCGGCGAGGGGGGAACACCAACCGAGGCGGGCATTAGGAAAGGGAGGGATGGACCAGAGAATACGCAGGGTATATCAGACACATTAACCAAACATATGGTGCTAAATGAGATATTTTTTTTTAAATTGCACAAAAATTGACATTCCTGGCAGTCTCAAGGATAATGTGACATGGCTGTGATAAATTTAGAAGAATGGGACATATTTTGGCTTGTTCTTGGAAACCTTTTTCTTGCATGCAGACTGTATTTCTTCTTTTATTAACCCGTTCAACGAATGTTTGAAGTTTGCTGCTAGAGCCCCATGCTAGCGCACCATAATATGTGAATGATGCTAATTGCTTTGCACTGCCTAACTTTCTGTCATACCCTTCCCTCTTAAAGGACAAAACATGCTTTGGAAATGAGCTGGCAAGCTCGTCTTCTTCTTTCTCTTGGTCAATATTAAGTGAAGTAATTAAGCTCCTGTTTGCATATTCCTCTGAACTAAGAAGCAGCCATTTTTTTCTTGAGATCTGATGGATGTGATCACTCCTGATAAAATGTGTCATTACAAACCTCAAACAAAACAAAAACATGGTAGAGCCGGACTGTTTCAAGACCAAGGCATTTCAAAACATGCCCAAATAAAAACAGCAACAGTGGTAGAATAGCAGTGGCAATCATAATGACAATAAATAAATATAAAAAACACAGGAAGCAGTTAGCCAGGCTTCAAGTTTTCGCTCTGCTCAGTGTCTCGCAGCACGGCGTTGCATTCGAGTCTCCCTTTGCACATCACGGCAGCTCTCTCAGCCTTGCAAAACCCATCCCCGCAGCAGAAGGGCACTGCTCAGCACTGCTCTAAGTCCAAGGTCAGTCTGTTTTTTCCCCTCGAAGCTGCTCAGGTTGCAGCGTGCTGAGTGCGAGCGCATGGACGTGCTGCAGCTTTGCACGATGCTGCCCTGCCTTGCACGGCGCTGCAGAGGGAGCAGGTCTTACATGTCCCCGTGCATGCACTGCGCTTGCTCTGCCCGCGACGTGCTGCATCCCTTGGTGCTTGAGCTGCCGGTGCCGCTCATCCCATCTCTGCCACCCCATGGAGACTCCACCGGGAATCCTTTTGCACATCCACGCGATGGACACAGGCACCCGCCCGCCCAGCAGCGTTACAGCCCTTGGGCCTTTCCACCTTCCTTCCTTACCCTCAGGCTGAAGCAACTCGTTTGCTTTTCTTCCTACCCCAAAGTCTTGAAAAGCAATACGAAAAAAAAAACATAATAAAAACAACCCATGTGCTTCTCTTGCACAATAGTCTGCCAGTTCTAAACTTTTATTTAGAAAAGAAAACCCGCACATATGTAACTTTTCTTGCTGCGAGGCGACAGCCACCACAACAGAAGACCCTTGCAGCAAGCAGTTTCAACAGCAAGTTAGAACTGGAGCCCTGGAACTCTAATGGCTCCCTGACTTCAGTTAACTTTCTGAATATAAACTGCAAAACCTCACTGAAACTATTAGGATCCCAGCAGCGCAGGGCATAAATGGTATAAATAGGCTGCTGCCTATTGCAATCAACATCCCAAGGACTATAAAAATAGTGTTATTAAATATAACATTAATAATGTTGTCCAGAGATAATAATGTCCAGGCCTTCCTTCTCCATTTTTAGGAATTAAATTCTTTAAAACACAGCTGATTAGCCAGTGGAAGTTCAACTTGCAGCATTATCTGAGGTTTTGCTTTTTCACCTGAAACCTCAACAGTTCTGCACCTTTGTTTTGCTGTATGCAAAATGTCTGCAGTATTGCATATACTGAAAATGAGGTATTTTCTGAGGTATGTAGAGCTAATCACAACATCCATATGCCTCAACATCTATAAAACTATAGGTGATAATAATACAGACACACACATATCCTTTAACTGTATGCTGCAATACTCTTTCACCCAAGCATAAACCATCTGCATAAAAGCTTGGGTTTTAAGACCCAATTGCAATTGCATTCTTTCCACTAATTTCTTTTAGTACAGCATAGGAGCCGAAGGAACCACAGGCTTTGATAGCAGTATCAACAGGAGCAATATCTGCAGGAGCTCCTGTAGAATATCCCAATGGTCATATTAGCATTGCCCCGGTTCTGCCAGTCCGTGGGAGAGGTTTCACCCCGTGGCAACTTGGATTTGCACTGGGAGCCTTTGATATAGTTCAAGGGCATAATAACAGCTCTGAAAAAACGCCAGCGTGGCTTCTAATATAAAGACATAAATACCATTCACCCTTTAAAAAAATTTGGAAGTAAAAGGGGACCACATAAATATATTACTTTCAAATACCTTTGAAGTCAGAGAAAGGAAAGGCAGAGCCTGAACTCAGAAAACTTCATTCTCTAGTTGTGCCTTGAGTCTTGCAGCACATTTAAAAGATCCATTTGCAATAATCTACTAAACCAGTGAGTGAAAGACAGAACTCATAAAAAGCCCGTAAAACCCCAAATGCTTCAGCTATTACACATTTCTAAAAATAAAGCAGAATAGGTTTCAGTAGCAATAATAAGCTGCATCTTATCCATATTTCAGGTTTAAAAGAAAAATATGGCTGCGTTTTAGTACTCATTGCTCAGAGCAAACCATGGCCGCTTCTTCCTCAGGAAAGACCATAAATAAAAGCGAGCTTTCGGCCCGCCGTTGTATTCCATTTCATTTGTCCTTTAAGTTTCTCTAGCTGCTTCTGCACCCACTTTCACGATGCATAGGCTGTCGTTCCATGACCTAGCATTATTAAATTGCACTTATCAATCATTCTTGCCAGGAATGCCATCGCCAACTACATTAAAGAAGTCAGAGAAGTCTGGTTTCAGCAGCCCCTCGCCTTCGCAGACCTCCTCCCTCGGAACGGCTTTCACCCAGCACCATCGACCTGTCATTACAGGACCCAGAGGTGAGGCCTTCCCCAAGGAGCCCCAGGCAGCCGCGAGCGCTGGCGCCCGCCGTGCCCACCGCTCTCCACGGAAAGCGGCGGCCGCCCGGGGAGAGGCTCTGCCCCCGACGCTCCTCACCTGGACCTTCTCCTCGCCAAGACCTGCGTGGCCTTGCGATAGCTTGGCCCACTTGCCAGAACTCCCCAGGGCCGCTCCGCATTTCCTAAGGGGGGAAATGTTGGTGTCTGGGGGCCTAGGGGGTTTGCTGGAAGAGGGCGGGGAAAGGGACAGGGTCTCGTGTTGTCTCTCTGCTTGTAGCAACATATACCATAGATTCAGTCTAGCTGCTCAAGACTCATCCCTCACCTCTGGTCCATGCCCCACGCCGCTGCTTTGTCCCCGCGAGCCATTTAGCATTTGTGTCACCGGTGGCAGTGCGCTGAAGACCCACCTTGTTAGGGGACCCCTCTGAGGTTGTTCCTGCAGTGCTTTGTTGGTTCCCTCACAGTCCTCACCAACCTTCCAAGGAAAAGAGATGTTCACTGGGTCTTGATGTGCTCAGAAACTTCTAAGAAAGCTACGTCTGCATTAACTTAGCAAACTGAATACAAAAATTCTCAGCTCACACTTGGATGGGAACACACTTGGGCATAGCACTTGCAAACCTTCTTTTTGAAGACAGAAAACTAAGAGTGAATGGTTGTGACATGTTTCTTTCTGCTATGACATTTTACTTCATTTAGAAGAGATGCGCTTCGTTTAGAGGAGCTCTGTTGAGTGGTGAAGCTTGAAAAGACATGTTAGCAATTCATGCTAGAAATCATCTTGAAATGTCTGTTGGCATTCGTGGGGCCTTGCTGAGGGCAGCACCAACCAGGAGAAACCTCTCTGTGTGCACAGTGCCAGGTGGGCAGCATGAAGTGGTGGAACTGCACCAGCCTTCAGTTCACAGGAGGGCAGAATTGTGCTTCTTGGCTCTTTGTGCTTTGCTAAACCTTCTTAATGCAGTTTGAGTTGTTCTGGTTAATCCCATAAAAATTATTTACTAGCTGAGACACAAGCGCCTAGATCCTCAAAAGGTATTTTGAGATCCAAGTTTTTTGCAGATATAAGAAATCCTTTGAGATCTGGATCTGTGCTCTCTGGCAAATATATCATTTCTTCTTTTAAAAGCCTTGCTAATTGGTGATATAAGTGTGAATAATATGAATGTTCCATTAACATCACATTCAGTGCACATCAGCTGATGGATTTCCTATCTTTTAGAAGTTCAGGCTTTTAGATTGCAATTGTTGATCGGTTAGTTAATAGATCGTTTCTGTACTTTGTTAAAAAATAAGTGTAAGGTAAAGCTCAGCATCTGAAAATGACTTTTTTTGCCCCTATTTAGAACCTTTGGATTTTAAATGTTTGTGTGGTTTAGAAAGCAAATACATCAGTAGTTAGGTCTTGTTTAAATCTGATCCACAGTCTGTTTTCACAAGGCTTTTTCTCTGCACTTGGGGATACGTGAGAACATCCCAAACCTGGCAGAATTCAGAAGAGGAGTGCAGTGACTGCCATGCACAAATCTGTTTCAAAGGAGGTGTCTTTACTAACTCCAGAGGAAAATGTCACCATTTTTATTCACTACGACTCCTAATAAGTTGAGCAGAATTTGTTTTTCTGCAACATCTTTTCAAAGCATCTTCTTCTGTTTTAGGCTTGTTCACAAAGAGTTACAGACGCTCAGGAAAATCCTCTGAATTCATCCATGGTTCCCTAAGTGTCATCATCCTGGAAAAATCTTGTTCCAGATTTCATCTGTTGTTCTTTTTTGGACATCCCTCTTCAGTATTCTTCTTTCACAACACATTGGCTGTGTTTATTTCTATTCTACAGCAATCATTCTATTAGTAGAGGGTCATATACTGAAATGGATTATTTTCTGCAAATCCAGCTTTGTCCTTTATTCTGTTCCCTCCAAAGTACTTTAGGACAATAAGCAAAGAGCGAGGCTTTTTTCAGGTACTTTAGAAGAGAAATGCAATCATGTAAGAATCATTGAGCATCTCGTATCTGCAATTAGTTACTGGAAGCTGCAGTGGGGTTTTTTTGTGTGAAAATTATGGGTGTAATAGTACACACATGCTCAATTCTCTTTAGATACATCTGCAATATCTAAATGGCTTATGGCAGGTCATCTGTGTGGTCTTCAGAAAAAGCACAGGATTTACTTTTCATTCTGCAGAGGAATTTCAGTGAAAGTCATGAGTAAGTAGGTCGAAATCAGAGTACACCCCCGAGCCAACTAAACAATTACAAGAAGGTCCATTCTCCTTTTGATGTTCCTGTGTGCAAATTGATCATTTGGATAGGTAAATGAGAAGCACTTGTGGAGCATGATCAAAAGAGAGAGGGAGAGCAGGGAAAAAGCTGTGGTCTATTCATGGCAGGTGTTGTCAATGACATGCAGTGATTTGTAACTTCTCTTGAATCCTTTAAACACCTCCAAACATTCCTCAGAACACAGTGCACATCTTTCACTGGGGATATCCAAAGATACACAGTGCCCTTCCCAGGGATACTCATAATGAATTATTTTGGGAACAGGACTTGCTTGGAGGAGGAGGAGATTTTTAAGAGGCTTTCTGTGCTGTGAGGTGCTCCATTCAATGAACCCACTTGCAAAACCTCTATTCTCGTGAAATTGGCTGGACTCTAGTGTGTTGTGGAGGGCTGTGCACTAGTTTTCAGTGTGCATTGGTGCTGTTGCCAGTACTCAACCCAGCTGGGCAGTAGCCAGCAGCGAGGATCTGAGCTGGCTGACCAAAGGACCAGATGTGCGGTGAGTGCTGGCGCGGGGATGCCAATGCTTCAGTGACTCCTCACTAGTTCCAACAGATGGTGGCAAGATCCAAGTTTCTTTGGTGATAAGCTAGCAAAGTGATTCATGGAGCCTCACTTGATGATGGCAGTTTTTTGGGCATGACTCTATGAATGCACCATATGTCTTCTCTGGACCAGCGTGGTTAGGATTCAGCGTCTGGCAGATGGTAAATTGATCACCTATAGGGTGGCTTTAGCACCACTATCAGTTTCAGAATATATTTCAAAACATTGAAAATTCAAACAGTTATATCTGTATCTCCTAAGCAACATACCTGCAAGATGATACTGGGTGGTCTGTGTTTCCATACTGTATTGCTGGCATCTTGGAAGTTTCCTCAGCATTGGCCTGCTCAAACTTTTTACCAGACAGTGAAGGATTTAAATACTGTGGGTGACAGCAATATTTACGTAAGTGGTTTCAGGTTTCCATGTATTGCTGCTTACACTCTAGTGGCTTTATATCTGGAGCTGGCTGAAACCTTAAATTGGCCACGATTTTGTATGCCCGGGATACACAGCAGCTTGTGCTGCAGAGCACTCATGCATTTGCACAGAGTATGACAGCATAGATCCCACAAGCCAAGAGCAGCAAAGCAAGGGAAAGAGGAAAAAAAATCCCAAGAATGAGATGTTAGGAAGATAACTGAAGGAGGAACGCAATTACAAGAAACAAGGCAGAGCACAAAGAGGAGACGCAAGGGAAGCGGTAGGTGAACAGAAAGAGAGGAAGGGATGAAAGTCGACCAGTGGAGTGGTTTTCATTTTGTGTTTCCATAATGAGCATTTCGGCTGGGACTTTTATCAGTAGAGGCCTACCAGGGAAACCCTCCATTAGTTCCAACAGAGCAAACGCTTTGTCAGAGGCCTGGGAAGAAGCTGTGCCCTTCTCTGTTCTCTGCAGCGGCACCAAAATATCCGCGGCTGTTAGCTGTCCCGCCAGCTAGCCTGAAATGAATAAATGTGATGATTTCCTCTAACTCACTTGAGAGCTACACAATGCAAAAGGACATTTTGTAATAGCCTGTTCCACGCAACCCGCG
>JAVCKT010007626.1:3676-18293 GCA_032273925.1 Rhynchotus rufescens
CAAGGTTGGAAGGGACCTCAGAGGTCATCGAGTCCAACCCCCCTGCACACGCAGGGTCACCTAGAGCACGTGGCACATGGCTGCATCCAAGCGGGTTTTAAAGATCTCCAAAGAAGGAGACTCTTTATACACTTACATGTACACACGCACACACATATGTGCTACTTTGTAGTTCCAATAGTGTTACAGAATCCAAGAGTGATTCTGAATGAGGTATGTGCTGTGGCAAGAGTGCTTTGCTCCCTGTCCTCCACAGTCCCCAAGGGCAAAGCAAAGATGTTTTGACCCAAGAGTCTCACAAAAATACCTGTTTACAGCTCAATATTTATGCCAAATATGTGTTACTTATTTTACAAAGAGGGGATCACCTTATGCAAGCAGCAGACAGCTTTGCTGATGTGCTCTTTGTTTGCAGCTGTGTGCAACAGCATCCAGCACCCGGTGACAAAGGAGATGCTCTTCGAGTTCATAGAGAGGTGTACGGCAGCTCCGCAGGGGCCTGCGCGGAAGCACCACCTCGACCCCGACACAGAACTCATGCCGCCGCCGCCGCCCAAGAGGCCGCGCAGCGTCACGTAAGGCTGGGCCCACGGCCAGCGTCTCCGCAGCTCTGCATGAGCCAGCATGAGCGCTGGGGGAAACATTAGGGCTGAATTGCTGTAAATACTTAGGTGTGCCTCTTTTTGATTTCCTTTCTGTTTGTTTGTTTGTTTTGTTTATTTTCTGATTCCACATCATGAATGGACATTCTTTTGTAACTGAAAAATTCAACCCTATGTTGTGGTATCCGGAGATGAAAATTCCAAAGGTTTAGACAAGAACAGTACAACGGAATCAGTGGAAAGCTGCCTTGCTTCTGTATGGAAATCTTTTCACCTTTAATTTATAATGTCTGCGATCCGGAACTGAGAAAACGTTGGGATGCTGTACTTTTTAAAAGCTATGTTTAAAGCAAAAAAGAAGTGTTTTTTTTTTTTTTATTATTGTTATTCAGCTGGTTGGGATTTGTCATTCATAGTTTAATTTATCATAGTTTCCCTGCATTTCTGAGAATTGTGTCTAACAGCAAACAGCAATGTTGCACCTTGTTGCTTAAAAACAAAAGCTTTCTTAGATTTTACTAATTTTAAAATTAGTCGAGTTTTTGTTGTCAAAATACTTACAAAACAAAAAAAAAGTGAATTCTTCTTGTAAAAGGCACCCATCCTTTTGAAAGAAAGTGTGCTGGGTGTGTGTCTGTCTTTTTCTTCCCCATGTTTAAACTTAGTGCACCAAATACACGGTGGGCTGGTTTTAGCTTTGCCTTTTCATTTTTTTCTGGAGTTAGAGAGCACACACCATGTCTTTAGTATTGAAGTGTCTGTTCTGAGAAAGTTTCTAGTAGAGGACTTACATCTCCACAGTGATACCGCTGTAAGTACTGTTACAAAATGCACTTCTCTGTGGTTTGCAGAACAGCACATATTAGACCCTGGCATAAAACAGCCAAAGAAATGCTCAAGCCCTCCTGTGTGGAGGAGGAGGTAGTTTCAGTGGAAAAGAGCCACATCACAAGGGAAAGTTTTAAGT
The DNA here is from genome assembly GCA_032273925.1 of Rhynchotus rufescens. Lineage (NCBI taxonomy): Eukaryota > Metazoa > Chordata > Aves > Tinamiformes > Tinamidae > Rhynchotus > Rhynchotus rufescens. The sequence continues at coordinate 5,246 of JAVCKT010007626.1, forward strand.
AATTGCAAGACAAGAATAAATAAAGAGAAAACATTTCTGGATGTGAGTTAGCATCGTGGGGAACAGGACGCTCATTGGCAGGCTGTCCTCATCCTAATGCACACGCTAACTCCGTCGTACCTAATGGAGAAGCAGATGTCCCAATGGTGGCAGTGCTGGCACTTGTTCCTAACACTAACTTTGAGACAACTCCAGTTGACTAAGGGAGGAGCTACTCTGAGCTGGGATTAGAAACCAAGCTAATGCAGATTTTACGGTTTACTGTGCATTTGATATGCTGGGATCTGGCTGGCTGTACGTTCTGTTTACCTGATGTGTAAGTACAATTCAACCACCCATTCAGGAATCTGATGAGTGAACATTAAAGATTTGGGTTAATAACTAAAATGTATTTCTATTTAAATGAGTTTTAATGTTTGTAAACAATTCAGTTAGCAGTATTTTATTTTCTATGGGAACTAAGCTGTGCTTTGTAGTGGCTTCTCCAGCTGTTTCAACCCATTGTATAAAGATGCACGGTCTCACTGAGGTGGTGGCCTAGTGGCTTTTTCGGGGATATTCCATGTGTGTTTTAGAGAACTGAAGAAGTTACTTTTTATACTGTGGTTAAAAAAAAAAAAAAGAGAGGAAAAAAATGTGTTAGCAAACTGTACATACTTTCTGCATATTATCTATAGAAAAGATATATCACCTATGCAAGGTTGCAAACTTGATCTCCTAAAAAAGAGCCTTACAAATTCGATGTGAAAACCTATGCAGCCTCTGTGCATCTTGCATTGAAACACACAGTTATTTCTTCAGTTAGCATAAATGTATTTTCCCTTAGATCATACTCTTGTCTTTGACATTGTCATAACATTTTTTGTCAGGGATCTTCATGGTCTATAATTGCAATGTCTATGATGAGTGCAACATTTTAAATGAGTTAGGACATTTCAGTATTGTGAGGATGTGTCCAGATCTTCTCCTTTTGTCTCCTGAGCCCTTGCGTCTCATCTCAACAAGACTTAATTTCTGCTTTGCCTTTACTTCGGAGCAGCAGCGCTGCTGGCCGTATTCTACATGCGTCCACCACTGCGGCCCTTGCTGTGCTTTGATAGTGTCTTCTTCCCATGCTCAGCTTAAAATTAGTATTTTGAGTGAATAATGACACTGAGAACTAGTTTAGAGCTCCACGTCACATTTGACTCCAGCACTCCTCTTGCATTACAACCTGGTGGCTCATCAGCAAGGTCAATCACCTGCACTCTCTGGAAGAGGAGGCGTCTGGGGAAGGTGAGCATGACGGATCTTGTGGAAAGATACGGGGCTCTTAAGCTGTGAGAAATTTAAATTCACTTCTGCTACTGCTCTGATACTCAGAGATTGAAGCTAAGAAGCAAAGAAGAGTCTGTGCAAGGAAAATAATAATAATAAACCTTACTTCTCTGCTCTTTGGTGTACAGCATGAATCCATCCAGCATTTTGTCATTTGTTAAATATATAGTTAAATTTGGTTTCATTTGAATTTCCAGAAAATGTAAGTACATTCCTCTACAAACTGTGTATTAAGTATTTTAATAAAGTCAGTGGTTTAAAATACTTCTGCTAAAGACCTGTTTGCTTTATATGCATGTGCTGCAGTACAGGCTCTAGAGTACTATATCCTGGTTACTATACAGTGAAAATTTTCCACAATTTTCAGAAGTCAGTTGTTTTAGTTTAAATTCGGAGCGACCCCCTACACCTCCCAAGCCAGTAAAACAATGTATTTTTCAGTCACAATCCATTCTGCTGTTCCTAAAGTACAATTTGATCTTCCTGCCACTAGAAACAGAAAGAAATGGAAAAGCCTTGTGAAGTATTTATTTTATGCCAGGCTAACATGTAGCTTGCTTACCCAGGCTTAGCTTAAGCTGCAGTCATATCAGAAGTCTGGAAGGGGTAGCTGACGAGGTCATTAGTGCCTGCTTGTCGTCCCACACAGCCCAAAGGCTGATGGTTCAAGGGTGCCATGTAAACACCTGCTTGGATCAAGCCCTCCGCTGAAGAGGTGAGTGAGCTGCTTCAAATTCTGACTCCCATCTACTGTGTCTTCTAGGAATTAAAAACCCCATCTAAATTTTTAATTTCCTGCAAGTGGAAATCTTGTCTCAGCTGCTGGCATGTGCTACTAACATGGTAGTGGAACCTGATTTCTGGCAAGAAGTCTTTCCAATTCCTTTTCTAGCCATTGCTTTTAATATCCTTTGCTCTACTAGTGGAAAACTACGCTGAAAAGTTTCTTCTATTTAAGTATTTTTAGTCGCACAAATTGCAGATCTCTTCGTAACCTGAAAGTCCAGGCCCCTCAAAGGCCGTGCAGTGGGGCATGTGTTACAGTCCACTAGGCTGTTCTTGTGCTCCTCCTGACCATCTCGAGTTTAGCAGTGTTTGGGTGTGAATACCAAACCAGATTTGGGGTCTCAGCCAGCGCGTGAAGAGGTACAGTAGCTTCTTTAACTAAAGTCTTGTCTCGTGTTTGAGGGCAGCAGCTGTGCCCACCTGGCTGCCACTCCACTCTGTGGTTGGGTTGGGGTGATTGTTCTCCAGAGGAAATAAATTATAGTCATATTGACTCCCATAGTAGGGTTTTATTTAATCAGAAATGCTGTTCGTGTCCCTTTCTCCCCTCCTTCCCCCTCCCTCAATATTTTCCTCTCTGTTGGCTTAGAAGAAAGCACACAGATCAGGTTTGGGGGTATTCAGCTATGATACTTGGAGAAAATGACGTTTTGATTAACTCTTCTACACAGAACTTTGTCTAATGTGAGGAGCCAATAAGGTTATCACGTGAAAGAGGTCTATATAAACACTTAGGTATGTAACACTGGAAAAACAGATTTTTGTTATTACCAAAAGACACCTGAAAGTCTCTGAGCTAATTTGGTTGTCAAAGGATGGGCAATTCTAATCCAACGGGCAAAAACTCGATTCAGAATTGTAGCAATGTTCAACAGGAGAGAGAAGGCAGTGCTGAAGAAGAGGAGTTCAGGCGTCCAAGGAAGACCAAAGGGGATTTGGGAGGAGCTGCTGTCTGCACTCGGAAGTCGCTGGCGTGCACTTAGGCACACGCCTGCGTGCAGGGCTGGGGTAACAGGGCTCCTGGTGGGGCAGAGGCCTCACACGTTCTGCTTCCTTTGGCCTCGCAGCCTGCCAACAGAAATACATGGGCTTGGCAAGTGCAAATGCTGAATTAAGCTGGCCCCAGGACTACAGAGGTATAAAATAAATTACTGGTGGCCACCCCTGCCAAGTGCCTTTCTGAGCAAGAGCAGTGTGGGAAGCCACCGAGAGTGGCACAAGTGCTGCACGCGCCAGCTCTGTTCATGTGGCCCATGGAGCCCCAGCAGCACTGGGACAAGGAGATGGATCCAAAGAGGGGCAGCAGAATGAAAAACCAAAACAAAAATGTTTCCCTCCAGGATAAACTAAAACTGCAGTTTGTGATGAGGTCAGATAAGAATGAAAACAAAATTGCCTCTGAATTCCCTCTGTCAGCTGATTTGGCACACAGTGCCATTTCAGTTAAGCAGCTCTAATCTTCTCTTTCGGTTCAGTTTACAGGCAGTCTTATGCAAGATCGTTTTAATGAGGAATGTTGGTGGACAATATGGAGGTCTGAGATACATAAAATAAGCACTAAGAAAGCACTAAATAGCAAAAAAAGAAAAAACCTCTGCAGCAGGCAGTGGAAACCTCACATTTCTGAAAGGCTCTGTGATCTTTAAAGCAATGGGCTCTTTGAATAATTTACTTTCCCCCGCCACGTCAGTTTGTTCATTTAAAAGAAAAAATTTAGTATGTTACTGTGGTGCTAAAAAATCGATCCTATGAAATCAATGATAATACTTAGCCATCTGAGCAAGTGGCCGCTGCTGTTCCACAGAAGGAATCTGTGGCAGACAAGTGCTGAAATCTGAAACAGTCGTGTTTGGCTTTGCACTTGGGCCATTTGTTGCTTGCATCAAAGCCCTGTGTGTTTCTCCGTGAAATGGAGTGGCGCCTGTGCCAGCCGCTTTGCCCATCGGTGCCTTTTCACTTTCCCTGCCAAACATCAAGGAGAAAGATGGGCGCTCCTCTGCTTCTGGTGTCATGGGTAGGTGATTTTTTAACATCAGCTGCACGCAGTTAGGTGGGGACAGGCACTTGGAGAGCGCTAGGCACAGGGAGGGAGCTCGAAAGGGCCGCCTGGCTCTGCAGGGTGGTAGCCCTTTGCTCCCTGCTCAGGACACCGATGTATCCACAGGGGAAGCCGAGCTCAAGCAAGGGGCAACGAGCAGTAACAAGCCACAAGGAAGGGAATGGAAGGCAGGATTAAGTTCACTGAGATTTGACCAAATTGCCTGTCTCTGAAAGCCAGTTGCAAGTGCAGAGTGTTTCTTCCTTTACACACAGCTTCAGAAGGCCAAACTGAGCAATTCCTAGCTTATAAAAACTGACAGAGCGTTGCCTGTACGGAGAGAGTCGAAATGATGCACGGGGGACTGCTTAATGTGTGATATGCAAATACAGACCTCTCCTTGAGGAATCATGACTACAAAATGTCTCACAGTTATGCTCGGTTCTTGAAAAGCCGTTTCTTACTGTGGATTCTTCCCTTCCAAAGCAGTAGGGCTCCATTCTCTCAGCAAATTGGTGTTAGGCCTTTGCCCCCCATCTCCCAAGCAATAGCTCTTTTGCTAAAACAAATGGGCTGGCAGCTGAAGAGGTTGTTACCTCCTGCAACGCACCTTTGCCTGTGCCATTTCCCGGGCAATGGAGTAGGAACAGGCAGATTCAGCGTAATGGGCCGTCGCAGAGCGCCGTGCCTGCCGTTCGCCAAGCTGCGGCTCTTTTGCTGCATTCTGGAGAGGTTCAGGCTCAAGCAGGCCTTTACAGAAAACAACTGGTTAGAGGCTGTCCCATACGCCCCAGGAAGGGGAACCAGTGATGGCTTCAGCCTGGTTATGGCCATGGGCACATTCAGGGTTGATCGACTGAATCTGAAAGTGCAAGTCAATGGACAAGTGTGGGATGGTTGTCGTCCCTGCCACCCGCTGCAGGAGACACTGCAATGGGGACAACGGTGGCTGGCATGTCCAAGGAACCTCCTCCTGCTGGACAAAGCCCCAGTGGGCTGAGCAGTCGGATGGAGGTAGAGCCATGCGCATAAAAACTGTTTCCAGCTGGCCTTGCTTGAGTAATATATGCACTTTATCAGTCAGAATTGCCTTATTATGTGGTCAGGACACGGTTTTCCTAGCAAAACAGATGCTTTATGCTGACGAAAGCTTGAGAGGACAGCTTGTTAGTGAAGTGCTGGCCAGGCGGTGTAGGGGTGAATGGTGCTCAGTGACGGCCAAAGGAAATGGTAATGCAGAGTCAAGCCTACCCCCAGCGCTGGCTACCCTTAAGGAGCAGCAGTGAGTTCCTGCCTGGTAGGCAGAGTCCACGGAGTATTTCCTGCCCTGTTCAGAGGGCGAATCCTTTCTGCTGTGGTAGATGCTCTTTCAAAATGGCTTGTGATACTTGGTGCGAATTACTTCAGTGCAGACATCCCAGAAGTGTTAAGGCTCTGGTTTTCAAGGTCCTGAACAGATCCGAGGTGACAATGGGACTCAGTTCACATCCCGAGAGTTCCTGCTGTTTGCTAAAGGCAACGGTATCAGAGATGTGACATGAGCTCCCTGCTGCACTCAGCTGCAGGCAGATTAGCGGCAAGATTCACTCTGACATTCAGGCGAGCGACCAGCGCTCCAGCCCGGGTGCAGGTGGTTTGCAGCACCGGGTTGCGCTCACTCCGTCACTCTGGTTGGCTGTTGGACTGCTGGTCAAGCCGCTCTGAATTGCACACGGGCAATTTTGTTGAGTGGATATAATGGGAGGTTTTGCTGGGACTTGTTATTCAGCAGAAAATGAGCACCATCAACCGCAGGAGATCATGTTGACACCAAGTTACAGGAAGCAAAAGTTTTAGTAAGAAATTACCAAGACAGCTTTCAGAAAACTGAAGTGTTTGTGTCACAGACTGCTCTTCTCTTACTTTATAGAAGTGGCCTTGATGATAGATAGAAGGTGCTTCTGCTATAGCAGTAAAGCATTTTGCCATGGTCTCGCTTGTGTCCCTGGCTGTGCTGGTGACTTAGTCATTAATGCACAGCTGCTTAAATAGTTCAGGAGAATCACGGAGATCCCCTTTTGAGGCTTAATTGCTTAATAAAATATGAAACAAAAGCAGAGGAGGAGCGCTGAAGGGTTCTGTTCCTCATTAAAGCAGGGCAGCTAATGCAGATGTGCTGTGTTCAGTGACAGCCATTAACCAGGCAACAAATCATCACCCGCGGTACCACGGTACCTTCTACTGTACCTGAACTGCTCCTGTGCAATGGCAAAGACAACATCACGCAGAGCACAGCAGAAGCTACTTCAGAGCAAACCTGAAGGATATCATCTGCACAGGTTCATTGCGAGTGTCTCGCCCAGCTCAAACACCCCAGGCCAGTGCTCTTTTAGGAAGGTTTAATTGGTGTCACAAATGCATTAATTGGCAATAAAACCTAAAACAAAATTCTGCACTCCCACAGTACCTCCCATGACAGGGTTGCAAACTCAGGAACGCTGGCAGAGGATTCTGCTCCGTCACTCTCCTGGAAGACGGCAAAGCGTTTACCTGCTTTAATGCTGGGGACGAGAGGCCAGAGGAGCTGCTCTAGAGCGACGGCTCTGCCCACCTGCAGCCCCTCTGCTCGCCCTGCTCTGCAACAGGTTACAGGGTCGCCCTCTCTGGCAAACCCAAATCTTCCCCTCTGTTTTCTTAAGGATGTGAGGACATGTGCATAGAGCCTAGGGTATTTCTGAGATGATTTTACTAAAAATGTCTTTATTCTCTGCCTTACATTTAAAATGCTGTAACATCTGTGATGCCAAGATCATTTCTACGCCTGACTTTCCTCAGACAGGGGCTCCTATGGGTTGCTGTTGGCTCACAAAAGCACTTGTTTCTGTTTTACTCCATATTGAAAAAACTTCCCTTGCTCCAAATACTGCGGCTGATCCAAAACACAGTGACGCACACATGATACCTTCTACTGATGTGCTTTAGATTGGGCCTTTGGTGAGCTGAGGTTGTCGCAAGCAAGGTGCCTGTGAAGGGTCCTGTTGAACAGATCACAGAATCACAGAATGGTTGAGGTTGGAAGGGACCTCCAGAGATCATCAAGTCCAGCCTCCCTGCTCCAGCAGGGACATCCAGAGCATGGGGCACAGGGCGGCATCCAGGCGGCTTTGGAAGATCCCCAGAGAAGGAGACTCCACAGCCTCCCTGGGCAGCCTGTGCCAGGGCTCTGGCACCCTCACAAGAAGGATGTTCTTCCTCATATGGAGATGAAATATATTCTCTCCTATGGAGATCATCCTGCTAACTTCTAGGTATGGCTTCTTCCCAGCAGGAATTAGCTGGCCCTCCTGAGACATCCATAAGAGCTGGTCCAGCTTCACGGGGATCCTCCCCTTCTTCTGTGGGTAAGCAAGAACTGCAGTTTACTGCACATGAACACTAACAATTTCTATTTCTGCAGTTTCCTCAGCACCCACATCTCTGTTCCAAAGTGCTGCTGGGTAGACAGAATAACGTATAAATGGGATCCAGTGAGGCGTCATGCTATGACTAGGAGGGCTGCAGAGCAACTTATCTGAATAAATGTTTGCCAGTAACACTGCTAATTCCCTAAACTTGCTGAAAATGAAAGAGAATACTGGCCCAGGCAAAATGTGATTGAATTTAGCTGCTTTGATGTTTCTCAAACAAATCTTTGGGTAGTTTCGCAACCATATCTGTGCATAGTGCATAATTTAATAGTTTTTAAAACTTCACTGAGTTTCAAATTTCCGTGATATTTGGGTTATATAGTAAGCTGGCATGTTTGGGTTTTTTTTTTAAACAAGGCTTAATAAAACTTCCTTTAAACATATTCCAAGTTGTTGGTTCTACCTCTGTTTTGCAAGCGAATCCCATTTATATTCTGTTCTCTGATGTGCTTGAGCAGCTAATCATTCAAACAGCACTCCCATCTCCTTTTGAAAAGTTAATAAGAGAAAAAAATAAAAAACTTTCCTGCTGTCAGGAGATTTATTCTGAGTTGGTTACTTCGTTACTGCCGATTGAGAGAGGAAGCTGATCTCTGGGTAAGGAAGTTTTTTGCTTGGCACTTGTGTGTGAGTAAACAGAACTGGCAGTAACAGTCACACCTATGAAGTGGATCAAATTTTGTTATATCAGAAGAAGCTGTCAGAAAGTGATAAGAGTAAGTCCTAAACTGACTGAAGATCTGAATGGCTGTTCTCCCACACAAGTATTGCATGCGAGGAGAGCCTGTTTTGGGTTCCTGCACCTGCTTGCAAAGCCTTTGATTTGCTGAATTTCTCACTCTTCTTCTTTTTCATTTGGTAACCACGTAAGAGGTTAAACTAGGACATTTCACTGCCTCTGCGTAGCCGGCTGCATTTCAAAGGTGGATTGAAATACACATTTTATGGTATCTGACTCATCTTAAGAGTTGATTATTTTTTTCTTTCAAAGTAATCCACTAATTCTCTAGTAATGAGAGGAGACTTTGTTGTTTTAGATGTGATTGTCCATCAGAAGTGATGGGCAGATGCTAGGAGCCATAGTTCCCCGTGTGAGCTGCTCTGCAAAACTCTCTAAGACGACATCTACCACGTCCTCTGTGCTAATACAGCCATCACTGGGAGGGACGACTGGCACGACTTGCTGAGCGGCCAGCTGTTGTGCCTCGGAGAGTGAGCTGGATGGATCTGCCACAAATGAGGAATAAAAAAAATTAATAAAGAGTTCAATTTATTATGTGTGTGTGGTTTTTTTTCTCCTAAGCTGTGTAATATTTTGCTCTGTGGCTTCCTGTGATAAGAGGAGGTTTGGATGGAAGCAAAATCCTTTTCTGACACTGCATGGTCTCTAATTAAATGATTCACTGAAACTCATGGGCCTCAACTGACTTAGCTTTTCCAGAAAACGTACGCCCTCTCCTTTAATTCCCCCATCTGTAGGACTCATCTCACCAGAGCACCTAGCAGATTCAGTATGCTTAGTTTTTGTATCACCTTAATGACTTCACAACCTACATCTATCCACTAAACTTGGTGCTGCTTTGTTACAACCCCCTTCCCTCGTTTTGTTGCATCGGGATCCAGTTTTTGGTAATGACATTGTTGGCAACCAGACAGTGGGACAGTGCAGAAGTCATTAACACAGGGAAATATCTCCTTGCAGAGCATCTGCTTGGCATCCTGTTCTGGGAAGCTCTGTGCTTCTCACAGGCCGTTTGAGGTTTTTGAAGGAAAGCAGAAAATCAAAATCACCCAACCCCAGCTCTTGGTGCTAGGCCAATAGCCAGGCCAGAGCTGCCGTCAAAGATGCTGAGGCATCTTTGTCTTCTGACACGACATCCTGAGAGAATGTCTTCTGACATTCCCCTGTCAGAACGGGAATCAAGCTGAGAGCTAATGGGGAAGGGAAATAACATCTTCTGCACTTCCCAACTTTGGGTGCAGGGTTGGCTGTCTGGGGAGTTCGCCCTCTACTCAGAGAAGACCCAGACATTAAAAGAAAAACTGAGAAAAAATGGTTTTCTTTTTTTAAAGATAGGGAGATCGGATTCAAGGCTGGGATTAAAAATAATTGTTGTAGTTGTGTATTTGCAAATAAAAGATTATTTCTTCCCGGAGCCTCAGTGTGCGGCTCAGAGAGGTGATGCTGAGTGGGGCCAGCCGAGAGCACGGCGAGTGCTGACATTCACGGACACGGAGAACAGGGCTCGTTCCTGTGCCCTCCAGCCCAGCACAGCAGGATCCTCATTAGCGGGGTCATTTCTGCTTGACCCTGTCTTACCCCTCCCTGCTCCTCGGACATTTATTGTCCTGCTTCTCATCCCAAATATGCACTAGACTGCAATGTAGGTCTTGCCTGAACTCTTCCTTTTCTGGGAGTAACACAAGGTATTCCAGCACCTTTAGCATCATCGGCTTTCTGAGAGCTTGTTCCTGCCTTATCTGATATCTGGGCTTTGATTGTGCTGCTGGTTAGTAATTCCAGACATTGCAGGGGAAGATGCTTAGCTGTAGACATGTGAAATTAAAGCTCAATGCAGTTTAATTGTCCCTGATTTTATCAAGCATACAAAATGACTGATTTCATATGCAAAAGATAAATACATAGGCAGCAGCTCAGAAATGTCTTCCTTTTCATGGTAGTGATTTTATACGATATCCTGGCCTGCCAGATGATCTCTGGTTTGTTTTGAACCTGTTCTGAATTTTTTAAATAAATGCTATTTCAGTAGTATAAGGAATCAGTATAATTAGTGCAGAGGCATGAGATGGTTCCCCAGCACTGGATGAATACAGCCTGGCATGATAATAGTTTTTATATCAGTCTGATATTGTGTTAATGTTCCAAGAAGGGACAGGAGCTTTGCAGACCTGTGCTGCTTGGACAGCATTAACGGATCCAACTCAGCAATTACTCTTGGCCTTGGAGTGAAGGGGACACCAGCCCGGCTTCTCTGTGACAACTTGGGGCTGCTGTGGGAAGATTTTCCAGCGTTAACTAGAATTTCTCAATATTGGTCTTTTCCCTCTTCAATTCTGCCACTGCTGTTATTGCTCTAGCACTCCAATGAGGGAGATGAGAAGGCAAACCCTGGTTTTGGTGGGGCTTTCTTTGTTTTTTGTTTTTTTTTTTTGTTTTCTTTTGTTTTTTTTTTTATGTTTATTTGTTTGTTTGCTTGCTTTTTGTTTGTTTGTTTGTTTGTTTTTTATTTTTTAATTCACTTCTGCTCTTGCATTTAGAAGTCTCTCTCATGGGGCAAGACCCAAGGAGAGAAGTCGTGTTGCAAAGAGCTCTCTCGGTGTGCTCTGAGAAGGAAGGGTGGTCGGCAAAAACTGCTGCTATTGCTGAGGCAACATCACCTGCCTCTGCAGGAGCTGGTCTCCTCTCCCATGGCACAGAGTCGAGAGAGCTGTGTGGATTCATCCCTCCTTTGGATGGAAGTGGGTCCCTGTTGGGGAGCAAGCTGCTTCCAGCCTCCTCTGGTGGCACTGAAGCTGCCTGTAAGATCTGTGTCCTGTAAGAGCCTAGCTTAAGCACTGCAAGCCCGCTCTGGACCAGACATCTTTTTTAGTGCATCGGTGCCTGATTTAGTTCATCTGAGTATGGCTCCAAAGCTAATGGAAGGTTTTTAGGTTGCTCCAAGATTTTTAGGTCTTTCAGTCTCCCTGGGTCCTAGCCCAGTGCTGCCCTCTGCTCTTTGCTGTCTGTCTGTCCTGGCTGGGGGACCCCAACTCTCTTGGCAGTGTCAGGGAGCATCTCCCCCTGATGTGGTACCTGCTGGCGGTGCACACAGGCAGAGTCCCCGTGCATGGGGGTCTGTGCTTCCCCAGAGCACTCGGCTCATGGCACATGGGTGGAGGAAAGAGACTCCAGTGTAAGCATCGCACAGCCCCTTCCCTGGCGGGACCCGAGATCCCCAACAAAAACGGAGGAGGAAGCTCGTGGCCAGCACGCAAGGACTTCATGCAGCCTGTTTCTGGATGCTCTCCTTCCCCCAGGCTCGCCAGACCTGAGCAAGGAGCAGCGTAACCTGCACTAGTGGTGGGACAGACGGCCGTCCTTCCCAAGGGCCTCCCGGCTGGCCGAGCCCTTGTGCAACGGCAGCAGTGGCCAAGGGGACAGATGGTGGCTGCTGCCAGCAGAACAGCCCCTCCGACCTGCGTGGGCTCCGCTGCGCCTCGGAGAGGGCCGCGGGCTGGAGCCGGGCCCTGGCAGGCTGGGCCCAGCAGCATCTTACCCTGAGCTCCTCAGCAAAAGGGGATGGGCCCACTGGACATTGCAGCGATGCCATTAGCTCCCTCAGGAGAAACTTCCTCTCCCAAATAGTTTCAGACAGGATGGTTTTTCACTTATTAAAGATCTGAGGATCACATCCTCCATTCCTGGAAACCATCTGAGTTCCGCTGAAGCCATAACAGGCTGCACCAGGAAAAGATGAGTCCCCTTGGTTTCTTATTATATGTAGGAAAGTGGTGAAACTGCCTGGCTAGAAATTTACAATTTTTTTTTGCTTCCTTTGTGCAAGGCGAGGAAATATTTTAATACAACATTTTTTTAAAAAAGTTTGGAGTACAGGAGTTACCTCTTTTACCTTCCTTGTTTTTTATAGCTTTGACATAAGACATATGATTCAGTTTGGACTGCAACAGAAATAAGCTCAGTTCGCTCCTACACATTTCTTTAAAAGCCTGCACATTCTGCTTTTGATATTTTCCTACCAGATAATTTTTGAAGGGGCTAAGGCTGCCTGTGAACTGTAAAAAGTGGAGCTGCTGCTCTCAACAGCTTGAGAATTTAACTAATTCACTTTGTATGAGTGTGTACATATGTGTATGTGTGCATGCACACGTGTGTGTAAACATGTATAGACAGCAAACCGGAATGTCAGTATGCTAGTGTAATAAACAGTAATGAGGCAAGTCAGTTAGTTGTTCCCAATTTTCTCTTTCCATTCGCACTGTTGTATGCTGTTTTCAACTTCTGTTGCTGCCTCTCTACCTGAGATTTCTGCAAAGGGTTACAACGAGAAGCTTGGTGATGTTTCTGCTAACAGGAGTTTTCTCACCTCAGGACATACAAGAGAAATGCTGTGCCAGCGTAGCCAGCGACCCCCTGCTCCAGGGAGCCCTCGGCCCGGTGTCCCCGGAGCGGTGTCCTCTGACCTGCCTTGAAAGGCTCTTTGGCTCCTGCAGGCCGGGGCGCAGGCCGCTCTGCATCCCCTCGCTGTCCCTGTGATGTCCATGGGCAGGAGCCGCTTCCCACTGCCCCGGCGGGCCGGATGGGGCTCTGGCACCGTCCATGTGCCAGAGAGCAACTCGTCGGAGAGCAACTAAGATGATTAAGGGACTGGAACATCTCTCGTATGAGGAGAGACTGAGTGAGCTGGGCCTGTTTTCTCTGGAGAAGAGAAGGCTGAGAGGG
>JAVCKT010007628.1:0-20318 GCA_032273925.1 Rhynchotus rufescens
ATAGCCCAGAATGGGAAGATCATGGGAGAATAAAAGAGAGATGGCAGCATCTTCTGAGAAATGGTATCTTCTGAAAAATTTAATGTTCATAAATACCTGGGCCTTCAGATTGCTGTGTGCTTGGAGGAACTGGTGGAGAAAACTCTGGTGCATCAGTAGCGGAATTTTCCACAACAGGACATATAATAAACCACCTTTTTCCAGTATGCAAAACTAGAGAGGAAAAGAAAATGTTAACACAATAGTTTGTATTCAGTTCAGATGACCTAGTCTTAATTCTATATTCAAAGAGAAAATCAGAATCTCTATAGTATTAACTGACATTAAAACAATGACTCCTATTTGAGTGTCATCCCAAAGAAGTTAATTTTCCAATGTTCATTCTTTTAGAAATATTAAAATTACATACATGATTTTTTTATTGCAAGTATTATAAATAGTTTTCTCACAATGGAAAAAAATTAATTTTGTAAAGTTCACTTGACTGAATTTTTCTGTGTAGGAAGTTTTACAGCTATTTCCTTCCAAGTCTCATCTCAAAGTATGGCATATGTAATTAGGAAACTATACACACTTTGTAACCTCTATAGTGTCAATATGTAAAAATTGTGTGCCGAGAAAATTATGACTTCAATCAGCAATCATTTTAGGTCTTTTGAGTTGAAAATCCTCTTTGGACGGATCATGCAGTTTCTTAACTTGCCAGAATTTGGAATTATCCATCTTCCTCTACAAACTTGGAGAAACATCCAGCACTGCACTCAGCAACACAAGTTTTTGCAACAAGGCTTTCTCCAACACAAGTTTATCTTTTCTTTCCACCAGCATACTAAGAGCCATACTAATAAGCACCTAATTCTATGTCCTTCCCTTTATCTGCGAAACCAGCAGATACATTCAGGTTCAGAAGGCCAAGATTAGTTCAGGTAATACAGAGGCAGCTGAAATGTTTAGAGTAGAAAATTCAATGAGATTACCAACAGCAATGCAATCTTTCAGCTCCCTTTTGCAAACGTAGCTGTCGCTGCAAGGCACAACTATCTGACTATGTTTGCCTACACTTCAACGTTTCCACCTTTCATTGCAACTTGTGCAATTCAGCAGTTCCCTACAGATGCCCATAGGGTGGTTTGATCTCAGTTAGGCCAGCAGTCCTTCTTGAAGGTTGCTAATAGCAGAGATTGCTGCTACAGCCATAAATTCTACATCTTTTCCCAGTCACTGGTAATTAGTGGATTACTTCCTCTCTATAGCAAACATTTGGATAATGAACTCAAAATTAAGTTTGTATTCAAAAGGTACTTTTACCATTTTGCTGGTACACAGGCGTCTTCACCTGAGACTGCCGCTTTTCCTGTTAAAATACAAAACCAAGACAGAGGAATCAGGCTTTTCGGTATCAATGCAATGGAGCATTATTCCACAGAATACTCTTATTGCAAGCCTCAGTGGAGGAAAAGCACTACTTTTCTGGCCAAGAAGTCTTCTACAACACAGGATGCAAAACTAACCTACAGCAAGTATATATTGCAAAAAAGGTATTAAAACTAGTTCATGCTACTTACTTCGTTCACTTCCATTCTATCGGTATCTTGTTGGGGACTCGTTCCCTGATCAGAACTTCGTTCTCCTTCTGTATCTTCACTGAGCATGTCTTCTGCTTTATCAATAATATCTTTCATTTGTTCAATAAATGTCTCTTTTTCACTCTGCAAGATGAATTCATTCTCCACCTATAAGAATACATACAGGGCAAAACAATAATGTTTTGTTTAACACGCAGTTACCACACAGCTTGCAACAAGAGCACACAGATTGGAAGCTGGTGGAAGCTACTCGCTACATTACACGACTTTGGGGAGCAGCATGGCCAAGCCTTACCATGTAAGTAGCAATTTCCTCTGGCGCGTCACCATCCAAATCAAACTTAAAAGTCACCATTTTGTGATTATGTGTTTCAAGCTGACACTCGACCATCTTATCCCCTGTATTACACACCTGCAGGCAAAGAATAACAATGATCACTTTTGACACAACCAAACCAACTCCAAAGATACCCTCAAAGAGGCTCTACTTGCATTTAATATGGTCAGTTTTGGTCTGCTGGTCTTTTCCTGCCGTGAACGAGCACGGGTAGATTTCTTATGTTTCTTTGAAGGTTTTCCTTCTTGTTTTCCACTTCCTATCGCTCCTTCAAAGCTGTCGCTCATTTCTTTACCTGAAGCAACATCTGGACTCATGTAGCTTTAGAGTGGAAAAAGGAAAATAAACAAACAAAAAAGACATCAAAAAATGGTGTTATGCAAAGATAAGATACAAAAAAGCAGAGACTGCAAGGAAATTGCATGCCTGTATGTCTGGCCTGAATTACAACTGCCACTGAAATACATTTAGTAAGGAAACAACTATTCCAAACCAGGCACCTACACTGGATATCATTACTAATCAGAAATAATCTATATTTTTTCTGCTAATAATAGTGAAAGACTGGTTACTTTTAATACATCCCTACGTTCTCCAAGCCCCTTTCTTTGGAGATTAAGCCTTACAGTCCCTATCCCATCTTCAAGGATTCCTTCACATTTTTCCATGCCACAGTTTATCCAGTTCTCTTCTGCTCACTCTCACAGCACAAAGTCTAAATGTAGTCAGTGTCTTGGTTTCCTTGATGAAGGAAAGGAACGATTTGTCCACACAGCCCCCAGGGAATTCCCATGTCTCCTGTCTCTGCAGTTCTCAAGGATGGGAAAGAGTACATTACGCCACGATATCCCAGATGACCAATGTCCCAGCTACTGACAGCATAATATTGCCAGCAACCTAAGCACTAACTGCTAACCTTATTGTAATACGACATGTACAGAAAAAATTTGCACGTCATTTGAGAAGTTGAAGGAAACGTTCAGAGATGCATAATGGAAATGGCAAGAAGAAACATTCTAAGGTCATCTTCTTCCCCCATTGAAGCCAAAGACCAGGCTTCTGGCTTATCTGCTGTAAAGAGTGAGGGGAAGAACAGCCTTTGGAAAGGAAAATTTCTTATGCCAAAGAGATTATAATGATACCTTTCACAGCTCTGTGACAGTGCCTGAAGTTTGTCCTGCATTGCCTGCTCCTAAAGTATAAAGAAAAGTCATTTAGGCAGATGCATTACGTATGCACATGTAAAACACCTTTAAACAAGTTTTTTATTACTAAGGCATCAGTAATGTTAAACCATTGTGCTTATCATAGTTTCAGAATATGAAAATGTCCCATTTTACCTTCCCCAGTATCACTTCTGTGCACAGCATCAGCATCTACACACAACTGCTCTTAAGAGAGAGCTCAGTGACCAGTCAGTTCCCTTCTGCTATCCCGCAAGCAGCAACAGGGTGAAAAACACAGAGCAGGTCCTTGCCACGACAGAGCAATGCCCTGCCCCGTGACACCACGTGCCAGCGCCTGCCTGATCAGCTTTCTTTTTCTGAGTACATGTAACGTGCAAATTAATTTGCTTTACTATTTTTAATAGTTTCTTGAAATAAGATATTTTCAGTGTATTTAACTCACTGAGAAAAATATCTTATGAACATATAAATGAAAAAGACTGTTATTAACAAACACAGCCTTTATACCATTTTCTCTTGCTTTCTACAATAGAAGTTGTCCACAACAGCTTCCTTCCTCACCGACTGCAGTGCTAGGACAGACATCATTGCACTTTCTCATTGTGTAGGCCTGTTATCACAGAATTTGACATGATGCTACCATAGCCACGGACACATGTATATGTGTGTACACACATAAATACAAACATACTTGTAAAAACATATACACACACACATATATATAAATATATATAAAATAATATATTATATATATATATAAAACATATATATATATATATATAAAAAATCTCACCATTACTTACAGTTAGAAAACAGACCCTTGATTGTTACCAGCACACATTAATACCAAAACAATCTGCAGATGAGAGTTAAAAGCTTCACATCTTACAAGTCGACACTACTTACGGCTCACACCAGCACATTCATGCCATGCCGGACATGACTGTGATTTCCACAGACTGGCAATATTAATGAACACTGAGAACACAGACATAATGTATCTAAGACGTTAGTAATGCACTTGGTCAAGTGTCTTACAAAATCTCATTTGCCTGATCAATTCATATTGATTTGGATATGAGTATCGCCACATGGTCAAACAAAACATAGAGATAAGAATGGTATAGCAGAGCAGGAATGAAACACTGTTTTGAATATATACAGACATGAAACTCTTCTTATACCCAAGAAAACCTTAGCAATATATGCCATAAAAAGCAAGACAGCTTGACCTTCATACGAAGAGTCAACTTTTGAAGCTTATGCTTTTTTTTTTGTGCAAAAACAAGCTGTAACAGTTAACACTTAAGGTCTATTACAGCTACAGGATTCCTGTTTCTCATATAACAGAGGGGCAGCAGAGGACACCACCTGCACTCCCCAGGGGCTTGGGTCTCATTAGAGATTTTGCAGGTGTGAGTAGGGGAAAAAGAGGCTTCAAATATATCTGGCCACCTTGCTCAAATCATCAGGCTTTTTCCACTAAACATCTTTTCTTCATCACTCTGAGAAAAGAGGATCAAAGTATGGTCTTGGATTTATTTCATAAATTGAATGAAAGTAGTTAACCCACAGATGAAATATGAGAATGAAGTTAAAGAAACAGTGGTTAAATGTTTGTAGGCATTTGATAAAATGACAGGGACAGACACATGCCTCAGAGCACACCAATTTCTTGGGTAACACATGACAACTTGTATCCTCCATACCATACCGCACTAGAGCAAAGAGGTTTACACTTAGTTCCTAGGAGGATGAACCCTCCAGCCCAGGCTGCAGCTTTGGCACCAGCATTGACTCTGGCACTAGACTGAGCACACAGACAAGGCAGGTTAAAGGAGAGATACCTGGAGTAAGGTATCTCACACACTTGATACCATGAAGCTTACCCAGCGGTTCTGCAAACGAGGCAACGTGAGCCAGTTCTTCTGTTTCTGCTACCTCTACCTAGCCTACAGGACATGAAACTCATCAGGCTGAAGGGAATATCCTAAATCACAGTGTGAACAGTTTGTGACAAGAACTTGGCTGCCACTTGTCAGCACAACAGGCAACCTGGAGAAATGTAGTTTGGTGTCAGTACTACTATTAGCATTCCTGGAGAAGGAATTAAGCTGTACATCTACTGACATTCATGGGCTGTATGGTGTAGGTATGGGAGAATATATCAATGCGTAAAAGCATAGGCAAGAAGAGATTCATTTTGAAAAGACGGAATTTGTTACTCTGCAAGGGAAGGCATTTCAGAGCACAGAGCCTCAAGAGGAAGCTGAAGTCTGACAGCAGCTTTGTGAAGGACACTGCTGTACAGAGTGGAGAGGGAGCCAGGCGTATGTACTAAACTCTGGCACAAATGCCAAAACCTTTGGTTTGCTTTTTTTTTCTGAATACCTATGACAGAAAAAAAGAGAAGGAAACATTCTGTAACATCTGTCAAGAATGAAGTTTAGATAATTATGGAAGTAGAAAGAAAAGTCAAAATAGCAGACAGGAGGAGCCAAATGTTCTACCAGAATTACAGTTAAATGTAACTTGCTTATATAACCTCCAAGAATTGGTAATGTCTAGAAACTTTAGAAGAAACAAAAATCCCAGGACTAGACTTGAATTCAGGCAGTACAGGAGGATACAATGCTAAATGAAATGTGAATAAGGCTCAAGCAGAAGAGCATGAAGAGTTCCCGCATATGAAATTGTTTCTTAAGGCAAATGATCACAATTGCTTGATACATTAAAACATTTAAAACAAGACTGCACAAAACACGGATGACGTTCTGTCCATAAGACAGTTCTGTACTGTGCACGGCACTTAAAGAATGTAATTTCTATTTTGGCTTTAATTTGTGCTCAAGTATGGACAAAGATGCATTTGGTAGCTGACTTGACCTGACTCGCCATTTCTTCAAGGGGACATTTCTCAAGAAGATACAACATTTAGTTTCCAGTTTCATCTGAAATAGCCAATTATTTACCGACACAGAACTGTTAGGATCTAGGCCAAGCTGTTCTATACCACGGGCACGGCTAATCTACCTTAGGAAATAAGCCTGTGACCATAAGCAGAGGAAACAGCTCTACCTCTTGAGATGACTCTGTAATTGCCTGGGCTGCTGAGCAGGGCACTGGAAGCTGCTGACCCAGATGCTGGGACGGGTCTGGCTGGAGCTGCAGGAGACCCGAAGGCTGCGGAGGCAGACAGGGATCTACGGGCACGGGCGGACTTGCCGTAGCAAGGCTGCCATGCACCTGTGAAACGCTTTCTGGAGCGACGCAGGGCGGCAAGAGTTCAGGCTGCAACTGCAAAGGTGGTGACATGACTATCGAAGGCTGCACGGGCAGTACAGGCACCTGGGCTCCAGTTTCCAGAGCAAACTGAGAGTGTCCAGTCATCTGCTGTAACACAATAGACACCTATTAAAACAAATCTCTGCTTGGAGCGCTTGTGACCTGCGTTGATGACAAGGCACTGTAGTTCACAGAAACAAAAGATTATCATTGTGCAGCGAGAGGATATCTGTGTGAACTCCAACTGGAAGGATGCTACTCAGAGCTGAAATTGCTTCAAAACAATGAAATGCAAACGCAGTATTCCTGGTTAACTTTGAAAACGTGTGTATTGCTGCAGTACTGTTAACTAGGAGAAACTAAACCAAATTGTGCTTTGAAATTATAAACTAAAATCCTAGATGATGAGCTCATTGTCCTAAACACTTTGTTTTCAATGGGCACATATCAGTGTCCATGTAGAGAAAAGCATCCTCTCTACCCATATTCTAAATTAGGATTTTTTTTATGCTTTAATATATATATGCAGAACCATTAGCTGATATAGACTAAGTTTTTTGTTTGTTTGTTTGTTTTGTTTTTAATAAACAAAACACTGAATATACCATCATCTTACAAAACAATATCTTTCATTTGTTTGGTTTAAGCATTTAAGATGGATTTTTTTTTTTTAACATAGACTAAGGCCTATAGTCTACAAACACTTTGTGTGTGATCTTTGTTGATTTCTTTAATGTGTTAAAGTATTTTATTTACCTAACCATTCTGTGGGAACTGGAATGCGACAGTTGGATTCCAAGTACCTCAGAGACTATGTTGCTTTACTGCATTTCTACACTTAAGGAGAAAACATTCTTCTTTTAGCTGCATTAAGTACTTTTCTAAGGGGACCAAAATTGTGAGAAAGGAAAAAAAGGGAAGAAAGGAAAATATGGAAGAAAAAAAAAGGCTTTCAGAACTAACTCCAACTCTGCATGTTTTACTTGTCTTCGCTTAAGATGCAGTATAGCTTGCAACATGTAACAGTTACGAGGCTTCTTAAGTAGGATGCTTAGAGTAACAATTACAGTGTACACTGCAGAAGAACAGTGATGTAATTTACTTCATCCTGCATAACTAAAATAATTCACAAAATATTTAAATGTATAATTTACCTGGACAAGACTGAATACAGGTGCAAGATATCAACTGCAAAAACTCTACTGGAACTCCTTTACATAAAATACTTCTCGATCAGAAGTACTTCAAGGAATAGAAAAGTGCATTTCTGGATATTCTGCATATCTCCATTTTGTTTGCATTAAACATCTCTTATCATAAAAGTATTATGCAACTCTTCCATAAATATTTGGTAAACAATGCTCATGTCAGCACAGTTTGGGAATACCCGTTCTTGAGGGCTGGTGCTGCACACAACTTGCTCCATTCGCTTCCCTCTAAAGCCCTTGGGAATATTGGGACTACTTAGCTCAGTGGTAACAGTATCCAAGTATCCAAGATTCCAACTTGGCTCTGGCTTTGCAAACACCACATCTGTACCAAATACACAGCTGAAGTCAGAAATTTAAGTATGATGTACAGCGTTAAAGATACCATGATATGGCTGGTTGAAATGCAATGTTACGAATTTCAATCTACATGTTACAGCAAATTAATGAGGTAGAACACAATTTTTCAAGCAAGCTATTATTAACAAATTTTGTTCTTGCTCTTGCTTGGCTCAGGCAAGTTCTTGCTCTTGCTTGGCTCAGGCAAGGCATTTCACAGTATTGCCATATCTCAAATGTGACAACAGAAGTATTTACAGACTGGGTTAACAAGTCCTGAACCATTTCTCTTGCAAACAGTGCCAATATCAGAAGTTGCATTTTATGCCTTTTTTTTTTTTCTCTCTCTCAAAGTGGGAGAAAAGGTCTGTTCTTGATCGACAGATCTAGATCTTCCAAGCTGCCTGCTGGAGTCACTATCAAACACAAATCTCCCTTTGCTTCTCAAACTCTTTTCAAGCACGTCTGTATCAAAGCAACTGCATCAGTTCCCTCAACCCTGCCAGTGA
Source organism: Rhynchotus rufescens (assembly GCA_032273925.1). Lineage (NCBI taxonomy): Eukaryota > Metazoa > Chordata > Aves > Tinamiformes > Tinamidae > Rhynchotus > Rhynchotus rufescens. The sequence goes on from JAVCKT010007628.1 coordinate 8,452, forward strand.
TGCCCATTCTGCATTGGTATATGCATGCACAAGGAACGTGCCATCGCATGGACTCTGTGCGTGTCATGGACTAATCCCTCTGCCACTGGGAGATGGGAGCTTACCCCTCCTCTGGAGCTGTCCTCTTGCACTCGAGATGGGAGAAGGCAGAGTAAACTCAAGACAAGCAAGTATCACTTCTCAAAGTCCATGAGAACATGGCACACATCCACAAGGTTCAGCTGACACAGGCCCAAGCCTTCACCTGCTTCCCTTGAGCTGAGCCCTACCCACCACCTTCAGAAGGGAGGTCAAGAAGCCACGGAACATCTCAAGAACCAGAGACACCACTCCTAGTCGGGTGCTCCCCGCAGAGGACACCCCAGGCCACAACCACCCTACCACCTCTCATGGGTGGAGCCCCACGCCAACGCATTACCTGGGTACCAGCGCCAGGCGCGGACAGGGCCTGCTCGGAAGGATGCATGAGGCTGGGCTGGAGCGACTGAGGAGGTGGTGGCTGCGGAGTGGCCTGCGTGTGGTGGGGAGAGGGCGCCTCGCTCGGGACCATCTGCTGGAAGGTGGCCGGGTACATCTGCTGCTGGGAGAGCTGGGACACCGCGTGGTGTGCAGGCAGAGCCGACACTCCCGGCGGAGCCACGGCAAGTAACGGGATGGTGGCGGCCGGCATGTTTGGCACTATGGTTTGGCAGGGCAAGACCAGAGAAGCCACAGTTGTATGAGGAAGGTTCACGGCCTGCATGGGGAGCGCGGGGGAATTGGGCGCCAGAGGCAGAGCGGGGTTCATGGGGAGGCTTGGCAAAATCACAGCCGGAGTAAAATATGGAGAAGGAGCAGGAATGGGGGGCACGTTTGCAGCAGGTATGTCTGAGAGGTTTGGAGGAAGGTTGTCAAGTCCTGCCAGAGGAGTAATTGCAGGAATGACAGGAAACTGAGGAATCTGAAAAAAATATAATATCACATAAATTGCAAGTGCTTTCATTGATGGTACAAAGTAGTTTCAATTGCCATACAAGTACGTAAGAACCACCAGTGTCATGATGATAATTATGTCTGTCTGTTCATTTCCTGAGCTTTATCAACAGTAATACAAACTGATTCACATTAAAAACATTAGAAAAAAAAAAGGTACCCATTTTTTGAGGGGACATTTTCATACCTTAGGAGCTTAAAACTCTTTCTAACACTACTTAAGAGCCATCAAGCAACATACTAACAGAAAAAAAGTTGCTTTCATTTTGACAGAAGAAACAAAAATCAGATCAGGAAAAGGCAAAATTCTTTCATGCAAAATTCACGACGACAATTTAAATCCTGTCTTTAACCAGGCAAGCTGCAACCCAGGCAGCACAAGAATGTTTTTTGTTTTAAAAGAACTGTTTTTAAAAGCAGAACTGCCCCGTGAGACAGGAGATGAGACCCCTCTGGCATCCCGGGGCAGCTCGCCTCTTCCCCTTGGCAAAAGCTGCTTCCCACTATGGGGGCTGGCAGCAGCAAACGCACCAGCAGCACCAGCAAACCCACGCAGCCCCGAGGGAAGGGCCAGCCCTGGGGGTGGCAGCAGAAACGGGGCTGGGAGCAAGGAAGGGGAAGGGGGTAGTAGAGAAGGTGAACTTAGGAGTTCAGAAACACAAAAACTGGGCAGCTGCTCATGCTCTTAAGCCTAGGATGGGTAAGAGAGTATGCCAAGGGGGAAGGTGCAAAAAAAGTGCCAGTACTGCAGTTTTGTAGCTGCCGTTACAGGATCATCTAGGCATGACACAGAATTATTCACAAAGGGTATTTTTGATTCACTGAAAAAATTTAAGAAAAATACAGAAGGTATAAAAAAAGCTATATTCTTTGGGACTAATTAAATTGACGTGCATTTGAAACAGCCACACAAGAACTGCAAGTCATGCTCATTATTAGCTGGAAAGCTTCACATAAAAGTATCCCCACACCTTTTAGGGGTATTACCTGAGAGGGGGCAACCGGCGGGAGGGGTGGTACGGTGGAGATCTGAAGCGGTTTTAGGGGTGTGCTGCTAGCTGCCACCTGAGAAGTTTGGGGCTGATACTGGGGCAGTAGATGGGTTGCAGGTGACATTGGGCAGACGGGCTGGCTGGCAAGCACCTGCTGCAGAGAGGCTTGCTGTGACATGGGCTGCTGCTGGAAAGGAAGAGAGAACAGGAAAAGGTTAAGGCACATGCCCTGCAAACGGGTCTGTTCACCTGCACCTCACAGCCCTTTAACTTTCTAGCTAAGGTCAGCACAGAACTGTTGCTTGGAGCAGAAATGACTTATAAGAGAGAGGGTGCTGCTCATTTAAACACTGCACAAGAGTCATTTAAATGTAAGGTATGTTAGCTGAAAAGGCAAATGCTAACTGTCTTGGAAAGGTTATTCATAATAACTCATCACACTCTTCAAATCCCTGATATTGCTCTAGCTGGCCCTGTAAAATCCCTATGTCATTAACTTCAAAAATTCCTCCTATGCAGATTATACCCAGGCCAATCTTGGCGTTCAAATGCTGACTACATCACATAGCAGGCACTGAAGCCTTCAACACTTATTACACAGCATTCCACCCGATCTGCAAATAAAACACAGTTATCACAGGAAAACTTCTAACTGGATCTCAGGTCTATTTCTGAGGTGCTGCAGGAACCCCACAGCAGCTGAAAAGGCACTTTTACCATTACAAGGGAAACTGTGCTCCGCTGGCCTGCCAGGTTTTATACAACAGAAATAGAAATAACAGGAAAAAAACCTGCAAAAAAGATGACAGTAATGAGCAATAGAAAGCTTCACAGCTTCCATGCTACTGATACATCCTTCTTTGGCTCCTTTAATTATGTTTCAAAATAATAATGTTTCAAAAGTGCAGCACTGAGGCATTAAACCGTCCCTGGATTGACCTACTTGGGACCACAGGATTTATTGATTAACTCAGCTTCCATACCACATAAAATCTAATACCATGCTTGAAGTTCAAAAGGTCTGTGGGTTTTTTCTTCTATTTTCTTCATCTTTTCTACTTCTCAACTATCATCATATTTTACTCAACACTTCTGCAGGAGCAGAACTCTTCAACTAGAAATTTTAGGCGTTAGTACAATAAAACTGCAGAAGATGAGCCAAGGAGGCAGGAAATGCCATCCACTCCTAAAAGAGATAAACCTCAGCCATCACAGGTTTCCACACAAGCATCAGCAAATAAAGCAGCACTTGGCTACCAGCAGCCTGTGCCCGGGGCTGGATGGGCATCGCGGGTCACAGGAGCGGCACGAGGTGCGCTGGGGACAGCACGGCCATGGACCTTGGTGTCCCTCCCAGCATCGGCTCCGCTCCGGCCGGATTCCCTAGCCCAGCGGCGGGACAACCGCCTTGTCCCGGCGCCCACACAAACACAGGCCGTGCTGCAAGCGCCCGAGCTCGCCTCAGGAGTGCCAGGATGGCATTCACGGAGCTCAGGAGTTCCCCAAACCCCCTCCTGAACCCAAGTCCCGTTTCACAAAACACCTGGGAGCTGGATGAAGGAGGGGAAAGCACCGGTTGTGCTCCCTATGCCTCACCACAACCTGCACACAATGAGGGGTTCCTGCAGACATACCCAAACTGGGAGGAAAAACACAAAGAGGAGATAAGAGCGCTTGAGCCACCAATGTCTAATGACAAAAGACTGTCTGTAAAACAATGAAATGCAACAATTTCTCACCCCAATTTCACATTTTTTTCATTACACTCCCTGCCATTTGTTTGCAAAAGACCGAGGCTTTTCATGGCCTGCAGGATCATCTCTATGGTACAGTGACACAGCACTACAAAAGAGAGTCTTCTAGCTTGCTAGCAGTTAAAATCCTCATTTTATAAAGATCATAAGGACATATTTATTGCTAGGCATGCTACCTAGTGTTTTACCGAATTTTCCCTTAAAGAATATGTTCCGAGAAACTGCTAAAGTGCAGTCACCATGTGTGGTTTTTTATTCAGTGCAAAGCAGCTCTTCTTAAAGGCTATCAAACAGACAAAAAAAAAAATCTAAGAGTTCCTAAAATTTTTAAATTCCAGTTATAATAAGCTAAGCTATCACTAAACGAAATCTCCCACCAGTAGTGTGTGATCAACCTAGGTGTTTTTACATTGAAAACTACAGTATAATAAAAAAACTGCAAACTAAATGAGCTTTCTTCACTCTGCACTACATTTTGAACTGACCAGAGAAATTTAATAACAAAAGTATGAAAAGTCTAGTTTTGATCTGGAACTTTATCCTGAGGGCAGATTTATCCTTGGGGCAATTCCATTGAAAAAAAAAAGAAGCTGCCCCAGGCATGAATTTTCTTACAGAGCTTACATCACATAATACATCTTAAATCAATGCCCAAAGGAAGTTAAAAATGTATGTTTGGGTAGACCAAGAAAAAAGGAACTATATGCTTTGATTCATTAGAAAAAAGAAGTTATTAATCCATTACTTTCAGGGATGGAATTATTTTGAAAAACAGTTATGCTATAAGGAAAGGGTATGTATAAAAATGTGAAAGTCTTAGAGAAAGATCCGTTTCCAAAACAGTTTTTACACACTGGGAGAAAAAAAAAAGGAAGAGAAAAAATAACACACACAGCAGATTTTGAACTGTCAGCATAAAGCTGTGAAAGCTCCAGAGGCCACTATAGATGCCTCTGCAATGGCAGCAGTCCTAAATTTGCCTTAAAAAATGTAGCATTTTTGGCCAAGAGAATATGTTGTGATATATCTTTGCCCATTAAAAAAAAAAAAAAAAAGCAAGATGAAAGTGTATGTTCTCAAGGAGACCAAATTACATGGCTTCTCTGAAAACGCTCTCATAAGAATACTGCATATTAAAAAAACTGAAGCAGTGTCATCTATGAGATAAATTTGGATAACTAAGAAGATATGGAGAGGTACGATATGCGCCAGTCACAAAGTATGCAAACATTCCCCCAGCCTTGTCAACATTTTTTACTCAAGAAAGACAGGCTCTCGGTAGAATCACAGAAATGAGCCACAGAATAATGCACTATATGGGGCTGCGGCTATTTTTCCTATAGGTTGACCTCAGTTTCTTGCAGGGAAGCGACTGCAGCATTAACAGCTGGCCCTGTTCAACGGAGGCATTTTGCAAATACCTCTAGAGAACAGATATTTGGGGGAGGGAGGGAAGCAATAATCCAAAAAGCACAAAAATTACTATTCAGAGACAATTCAGCCAGAACCAGCTTTTTCTTTCACAATTCAAATCTACTTACTGGATATTTACATCCTATCCTATTTTGGAAGAGGTGCTTGAGCAGCATTGCTCAGTATTTATAGATAACTGATATCAGGGAACAGACTCTTCCTCACCTTTTGGGAACACTTAGAGATGGAGGTGCCAAATAACAACTAAAACTAATGAAAATGGAGCAATATTGCTCCACTAAAACTAATGCAAGAGTTGAGCCCCATACTGGTAAGACAGAATGGGAGCAGAATCTAAAAACCCATCACGACGTTACAGGGTGTCACCCCTCAAGTCAACCCCTGTTGGCTGAACCGAACTTTATTATTTGCTTAGTAGAAAAGTAAAATAAATAGATAATTTTTTTTTTTTTTAATAAATAGTGGGGGAAACGCGCTCCCGTGGCAGCACCCCTCACCTGCTGGCTGGCGAGCACCGGTGGCGACTGCCCCATGGGCAGGGCTGCCACCGTGGTCGGCGGCACCACCGGGAACGTCATGGGCGGCTCCGGGAAGAGCGGGGCGCGCGGGGCCACGGCGGCGGCCGCGGGAGCCGGGACCACGGGCAGGCCGGCCTGCGGGAGCAAAAGGGGCGACCGCCGTTAGACCCCACTCAAGGATGCGCCCGCCGTGAGCCTGCTCAATACCTAGCTCAGAGCGGAGCAAACAGACCTAACAGAGTCAGCCGCAAAGAAAGGAATGCTAATATAAATGTGCAGAACGGACTAATGTTTCAATTTTATAAATATAAAATGTGCAAAACGGATTAATGTTTCAATGGCAAATAGAACTATCAAGCTGCGTTGCGTTTCTTGCTAGAAACAAGCCCACAAACAAGTAAAATAGAAAGCACATGCTTTTATAGAATATACTAAGAGCAACCTGCCAATAATTGGAAAATGTAGAATTTTTAACTTCACAAAGATTTTTTGGAATTTCATAAAGAATCAGGTAATTTACTTCAATTCGAATCCATGAAAATGAATATAGAAACACGCCAAAAAAAAAAGACTGAAAGTGAAACATACGCAAATGAAAACACTTAAAAGATAAGGCTTGCCATGAAAGGGTCTCTAAAACTTCAGCTCAAAGAAGATAAATGGATTAAAAATAAACAGCATACCAGACTGAGCTACATAGGCCTAAACCAAAAAAATGACTACAGCTTCAGTTGTGTGCTGCTGTGCTACCCTGTAAGCGCTGCAGAGTAAATGATCTCCCAGATGCATGAAAACATATCAGAAAACAAAAAGCTGTGGTGAATCTTCCTGTAACAAAAAAAAAAAAGTCATTTTTCCAAATCTCCAGAAAAGAGGAGTGCATTTAAGCTTAATTATGGATATTCTATCACTGGAAAGAGCGAGTCTGCTCTCAGGCAAAACGCCCCACAGCTCAATGCAGGAAGACTCCCCTGCTAGAGAGGAGCCCTCCGGGCGCTGCACTTGGAGCTCAGCTGGTGCTTCACGTGGGTAAGGGGCGAAGGAGGACGCGTCCAGCAGAAAGGCGCACACAGTGAGGGTGCTTTCAGCGGACAAAGCTGGCTACAGATGCCAAGGATGTTTTTTTTCCCTCCTTCAGGTAACAGGAGCCACATTTCAATGGAACAAAACACAGTTGATAACTTCCTTGCAGGCATTTTGGAAGACACAAGGGAAAACCAGGGAAAATGAAGCACTTCCAAAGTAGTCACTGGTCCTGCATTTGATTTCTCTTCTTTGAAGTCAAAGAGGATGAAAGAAAGAAATGACCCTACCACCCAACGTGTGTTATTTTCGTAGGCAGGCTGCTTCCACGCTTTGGGTGGCTGTGGTCGCCAAACTGCTCTTCTCCCTCGGTGATGTTCTGCCAGGGTGAATTTTACGAGAGGGCAGAAGCGGTCCAGGCACGCTGGCTTCTCCATCACCAAAGTGTCTGAAATGCCGGATCTTCTCTGCAGCTCGTGCAGATCTCACGGGAGAAGAACCCGTCTTTTTGTTAATTATGCACCGCATGGATTCCCATAACGACGGCAGGTCTGAACTGCTGCTGCACGGCCTGCTCGCTGGGGGAAAAGGCCGAGACAGCAAGTTTTTCACAAGCTGGCTATATGGAGAGAGCGCACTTAACAGGCATGGCAACTATCCACATTTTTTGATCTTCTCCCAAGTGAAGCCATGCGCCAAGCATGTCTGCTGACACGATTTGAGGAACATTAATCTAGGGGGACTCGCAGAGCTCTCCAAAGCCCCATCCACGATGCGATGTGCCTGCCTCCCTTTCCGCAGCCTGCAGCGCCAGACCGCCCGCTCCGAGCCCGCCTGGAAGGGACAGCGCATTGGAGCCAGAGCCACCAGTGCAGCCCTGTGGGGACAAGGGTCCCAGTGACACTGCCACGTGTACCCTGTGCAGGCTGCAGCAGCTCTGTGCCGCTCCAGCCCTGCGGGATGCACCAACGCTGCACGTGCTCCACACTGGGAGCACTCGGCAACCCGTGCCCCTCTCCACGAGCTCCTTCCTGCGCCAGCAGCTCCGAGAACCGGCCTTGGTCAAGGTCGCACCACGGTGTGGACGTGAGCAGGGACCGGCCTCCCGCCGGGCAGCGAGGGCACGGGCGGCCCTTGGCACCACAGCGGGAAGCAACATCTGCCCCGAGAGGCTCTTCAACAAATGAGGGAGCAGCAACGTGTGGGTTATACTGACAATAAATGAAACGCAAACAAACAAAAGCAAACAAAAAAACCAGCTCTCAGCTATATGCATGAGTTTAACTATAAATTTTTTATAATTATAAAAATTATAAATAAAGTTTTCTAACAAAATAGCTGCTAGTGAAGCATTTTTTTAAGAATGCAACCATAAGTAGAAATGTATGGCCTATTGAGTGCCCTTTTTATATCAACCAGAAATACATGTAAAGCCACTGGTGGAAACAGAGGCAGGAAAACATGAAGCAAGCCCTGGAATCCACACCTACTGAAAACAGCGCATAGAGGAGTTTCCTGGGGACGATCTGGGATAGAGGACAGTCTCAAAAAGCGTGGGACTTACTCCTGAGGGCTGCTGCTGGTAGTGGCCCAGCTGCTGCAGGCCGTGGGGCAGGGCCGGGCTCTCGCTCAGCGGCGGGCTGTACACCCGCTGAACGGCGGGGGGAATCGCATCGGGCAGCGACGAGTAGATGACGCTTTGCTGGCTGCTTTGGGAGTCCGAATACACAGTGGACCCCTGACCGCTGTCAAACGTGCTGTCAGCTGAAAGGACAAGATTTCTTATTAGGAGGTCGCCAACTCAAAACATTTAAATGATGATTTAGCACCAAGGTCAACACTGGTTTATGTAATTGGCATTTTACCACCACCTCTACTATATAAATAAATTATACAACACAAATGCTGTTTTCTACAAAAGGCTACATAACTGCTCTAAGCCAAAACCCAAGAGTAGTCCCTAAGGGTTTATATGCACAAGAATATTTAAGAATATTAATAATTATTTTAAAGGACATAAGACTGACATTGAGAATTGCAGACCTGTTATGGATTTTCCAGGATCAAAGGAGAGGAAACCCCACTTATGATGACCAGAGCACAGCATGGCATCATTTAGAGTTAGTTCTGTTGATGCATTCACTTTAACATCTATTTGATTAATGGCACTGAAAATTTCTACTTAAAATTACAAATTTCTTTATATGCTTTGCTAGTTCATCACATTCCAGTCATCTAGAGTATACAGCACTATGTCAGATGAAGAATAATTAACAAAGTCATTTAACTGGGTTAGGCAAAAACATACAGGGGAGAAACCACAGAAATGTATTATGAATTTCTTGATGGATTTAAGTTCATTGATGAGACACATAAGCCCTATTTAAACATGCCTGCAAACACAAGTCCTGCAGTGGAAAGCTGCAGGTTTGAGACAGTACTGGCTGCAAGCAGACTAGGCAGCAGTGCAAAAACAGCTCCTATAGGAATTACAGTTAAAATGCACCCTTATTTTTTATTTGTAAGCTGGAAGTTTTTAAGTTACCTGTGCTGAACAATAAAGTAAAAGAACGAAATAAAGCTGCCTTACATAAGCTGCTAGCTCGGCCCAAGGCATTAGTGCCTTGGCAGAGCAGCGAGAGCTCCGTCAGCAGCTCTCACGCGGAGCGTCTGGCCAGCCCATCTGCAGAGCTGCCCAGCTCCGGGCACCGGGCAAGCGTGCCACTTCTTGCCAAACAGAAATAAATACTGTCCCACTGAACATTACAGGTTTTAAAAAGGGTTTTCAAGGCTTTTAAAGCCTGTGAAGTACAGGCACTCTGTTCTTGAGCATAAGCTATTGCAGCTATTGCCTTTTCTTTAGAAATAGTCAGATTACAGCTATGAAGTATCCAAAAGTAGCTTGTAAAAGAAAATTAAAACTCAGGACCTGAAGACAACTGTAATGTAGTTAGATAGTTATGGAAAAAAAGGCTCAAAATACATATGTATTTAAACTGTATTTCCTCTTCTGACTTTCTATCTTCTCTACTTTTCCATCTTCCAGATAAGGCTTTATCTATTTCAGTTTAAAATATGTTTTTAATAGCAGAAATGAAACTTTAGAGTATTCATAACCTAATCTCCCAATTATGTTGTGCAAAACCAAACTCACTTCTGTATTTATTCAATTCATTTACATAAAGAGCCAACATGGCCTTTAAGGAGATGGTACATATTTTTGTGGCATATACATTTCCATTTTATTACGAACAATTATTCAAAACCTCAAAGGAAGAAAGAGCATGAGTTAATAGCACTACAGCAGAAACTGTGAGTCAACCTTAGATTTTTTATAGAAGCTCATGCATTACACAGGTAACAAACTATTAGTTTATATCTCTGCATTTGACCTCAGGATATTATATGAATTGATAGAGAAGTAATTTATAGAGTTCTTAGGCTCAACAGCTCTAAGCAAATGTTGAAAGACATGACAGTGAATTGGCAAACAATGGCAAGGATTGATTACAAGCCGAGGAGTAGGAAGGAAACTGGGGGTTTTGTGTTTAGCAGAATATAAAATTCTGCCAACTCATTAGCAACAGAATCATGGGAAGCAGAAGCCGTCTCACTGTATCGCTGGAAGCAAAAAGTCATAATCACAGGGTTTCTCAAAGGAATTAGATGGTATGAATTAAGTAGATGTTCTAAAAAACTAAAATGAGATCAATTTAGTTGCAGAAAAAAAAAAAAGCTTTGTAAATCCTATAATATTCTGAAAGTTATGCAAATATGGCCATTTATTACATCTTCCGAAGGTCTGCTTTCTTGTAGAGGCATGCAAGAATTTCAGCATTCAAAGTGGCACTCTGCACGGCAATTTAGACAGTACCTGAATTAAAGCTGTAGCTGTCCCTTTGCTAAAGGCAATTGCCTACTTAATTTAAATGGGCTTAAATGAAAGTCTGGAGCAGGGAAACGGAAACAGCATACTTTAGGAGAAACTTTTGTTAGAAAAAAAAATCTAGAAAATAGTTCTCACTAAATTTCAATCTTCCAGACTTGATTTTGGTGGTTAGAAATAGATCTCCTTGCTGTTCTATTTTGAAATATTATATATGTACACATACATATATACACATATAATACATATTATATATGTACGGTATTTGTATTTATTCATTTTTTACTTCAGTATTATTACTATTACTATTTTGAAAGAAGGATCTTTCCATATATACGTACGTATATAATATACATCCAATTGTTGACACTACTTCTCTGCAAATCATCCTGTGTCTTTCAAACGCACCGAGTTACCACGTACGAACGTGAACGGTCTCTGCCTGCTGAGCCCAGCCCAGCCCAGCCCGCTGCTGCCTTTGAGCACTCGGCGCTGCGCCCGGAGCAAGCTCGCCACTCACATGCAACCGAGGTGACGCTGGTGGGCAGGTTTGGCTGGAAAGGGTGCTGATCCCCCTCGGGCTCCTCCGGCTCCGACAGGACATGGTGACCGGTGTGAGACAGGTACGTGACCTGAACCTGCTGGGCCTGCGGCGCCTTCGATTTCTCCAAACATTCCGAATCGCGACGTTCCTCCGACTGTATCCTAGGCCAAATTCTCTCTCTTCTCCATTGTATTAATGCTACTCTGTCACGTATTGACTTGGCAACTATCTTGAGATCGTTTTCATGAAAAAATCCAGAGTCAATCTACAGAGGAGGCACAAACTTAGCAAGGTCACGTGTGCATGTTTGCACACACGCATAGCAAGTGAATCACACAGCACTCAAACCTCCGCCTAACAGATAAAACATCAGCTGGAAATAACATGAATGTCATGTTTGCTCCTTACAAGGCTAGGAATTCGAGATGGCGCTTGATGGATTATTTTAGAGGGAAAAAAAATCTGTCACTAAGTGACAGCAACAAACAACAACAGTAATTTCTAAGACCTGATTACATATCATTTGCTCAATATATGGACCAGGTAACATTCAACGAGAAGACAGTAAGTTTAATTATGGGGTGGGGAGGGTTCTTTCTTTCTTCACAAATACTAACAAAATAGGGAAAAGAGGAAATCATCATCTTTGGATAACTATCTTTGCATAGCACAACAGGAGCAAGCCACGCTACCCTTAGCCAGACTCCATGGCTTTACCCTTTCCAGGAGCCAGAGCATCCCAAA
>JAVCKT010007630.1:0-32665 GCA_032273925.1 Rhynchotus rufescens
CCAGCAGGGACACCCAGAGCACGGGGCACAGGGTGGCAGCCAGGCGGCTTTGGAAGATCTCCAGAGAAGGAGACTCCCCAGCCTCCCTGGGCAGCCTGTGCCAGGGCTCTGTCACCATCATAGAAAAGAAGTTCCTCCTCACACGCAGATGGAACTACCTGGGTTTCAACATACACCCATTTCCCCTTGTCCTGTCACTGGTCACCACTGAGGAGAGCCTGGCCCCTTCCTCCCTACATTCTCCCCTCAGGAATTTGTACATGTGAAGGCACAAACAGGAGAAGAATGACCAGGTTACCACAGCAGACTTGATCACCCAAATGTTATTGTTGCCTAACTTTATCCTAATAACCTACTACTTGCATTTATTTAAGACTTATCTGATATGATTCATATAGATTGATATTTTTTATTGAGGTGAAGTCCATTGGTAGTTACTGGCATGTTACAGAAGGATTGCTTACTAGGACATGTTCATCTTACCAGGCTTGGGCTAAGAGAAGAACATTCTTCGTTTAGTAAAGTTTGAAAGGAGGAAGATTTCAAATGAAGTATTTTCTTTGACAAAGTATGAAGAAGTACTGTCCCTGAGGAAAATTATGGGATTCTGCAGTAGCTTTGGAGATCAGATGCAGCACATGTGGCATGTTACCCCTGTGTATTTCTTTTATTTGGCAAATAGCAAATGAAAAGTCAGAAAGTGTTGCAACATAAAAGAAGAAAACATTTAAAGGAAAAGAAAAAGAGAGGCTAGTACCAGATTACTTTGCTAAATTTTAAACTTTTTGCCTGATAGGTTCTTGCTGTATTTCATATTTTTAAAAACCTATTGCAACTTGTAATTTTTTCACAGAATGGTTTTCTATGGAGTGAATATACCCCTGCAGACTGAGCAGCGTTAGAGCTCGTCTTCCCTATCTGAACTGACTTCAGGTACTTAGTTGATACAAGCACTATTCAGTATGTCCCAACCTAATGAAAATTTCTTTTCCTTCTTTCAGTGGACCTTAAAAAAGGCCCGTGTCCAAATTCTGCAAAGTCAAATCTGCCCAAGCCGTGCCAGTCTGGACTTCGTCCCCCTGGATATTCCCGCTTGCCGGCGGCTAAGCTGGCAGCCTTTGGCTTTGTCAGGAGCTCAAGCGTGTCCTCTGTCTCAAGCAACCAGTCAAATGACAGCGCTCAGAGCGATCAAAGCAAGACAACCAACCGTAAGTCCTCAACGTGGTCTTCTTTTGGGGAGAATATTAAAAAGATGTAGTCCAGAATTGTCCAGGATGGAGTCTGTCTGCGAGGATTAATGTACTCTGCATAATGCTCATTAATCTCTTCTGTGCCACTGAGTTGTGTGGTTGGAATCTTGATTTCCCAGTTTAATTTTTTTAAATTATTAATAATAGATGAACAGAAGCTGAACATGTGTTGGGTGTAGAAGAGATTAGTTTCTCTATTGCAGAGAAAACAGTATAGAGAGTGGACCTGAGGCATTTTTGTATTTTGTTTTCACCTGGATTCTTCCATTTTACAAGCTGAAGTAAGTAAACACAGTGAAATGATTGATAAGCTTGTAGTCATGGAGAACAATTTAAGATAAAGGTTATCTAAAATGAGCAATGCAGTCTTTCTCGTCTGCTTTTTCTTATGCCTCTTAATATGCAATGTGATAAACTTGATCTAGAAAGTTAATCAACAAATGCCAGGGATATAAAAAAAGATCAGAACTGATATCGTAACTATTGTCTCATCTCCAGATTTGGAAAGATCCCTTGGCTGAAATATTATTTCAAATCCCATTTTCTATAGCGACTATTAATTTTATTAAGTACAAAGTAATGCACACTGCAGCCTGCGGGAGATGTGCACTTGCCTTGGGCTCAGAGCAGGAAGGAGGATTAAGGGATTTTCACACCACTTTTTCTTTGATAATCAGATTGAGTCTGAACCGTGTCAGTATCAAATCCAGTGGCATCAGGCCTGGAGGAGCAAAGAGAGGGAGACCAGGTGGCATAAACTGCCAGGAGCAACACGGCGCTGCAGGGTCTGACATCTTCCTCTGATAGGATCCATCTGAAATGAATGGCAGTGAATGAAAGGAAAATGCAAAACTCTGAGGATTTTCTCTTTTTGCTTTTAAACGGTGTCATTTAAATGTAAAATTAAAGATTCCAGTGAGTTCTAACTCCTATAATGTCACTAGACATGCATTTGAATCCTAGCTTTACTTTTGCACTGGTTGCACATTGGTATTGATTTCATGAACATTACTTTGTTCCGCGGGTAGCCAGTCTGCTTTGCTTTACCTTTTTGCCCTACATTTATTCCTTCAGAAAGCTTTTCTTTTTTTCAGATAGTGCAATATTTCTGCTTTCATTTACAAAAACTTTTTGCTAAGAAAAAGGGAGAAAGTGTTATATTTCTGATCTGATAAGCAAGCGATGTTGTCCAGCAATATCATGCGTGAATCTGAAAAATTAGCATCTGCAGGTATAGCACCATTGCCCTGAACATTGTTGATGCATATAGTTTAATATAGTTGAGAATTCTCTAAAATTAAAATACTCCAAACTGAGTCAATTGATCCCAGTTCACAAACTTTGGAGGAAGCACAGGTCATCTTAGACTCAGGAAGCTGCATCAAATGCTTTGCTCATCTTAATAGGAGTAGATTTCCTTTCAATATTTTGATGTATTTTTAAATCACATTTTGTACTTAAAATGTGAAACTATATTTCATTCACCACAAGTATGGGAAAATATTCAGCTCACGTAATTTGTTCCAGCTCACTAAGGTGAAGGAGTAGGTGGTAAGTGTTTTTTTTTAATATTAGGTTTAGGATTTGGTGAACAACTTGTGCACTGGAAGAGTGCTTCTGGATGCACGTGCTCTAAAGGTCAGGTGTGATTGCATGAGGGAAGTGATCTGCTGTAGAAAGTGCTGTAGACACAAGCTCAGGTTGTCACCTGGTGAAAACTGTGACCTATCAGCTCTGCTGCTGCCCACAAGGCAGGTAACCCATCTCAGCAGCTGCCAGGTTGCCCTTCATCTCCATGGGGAGATGGAGATGAAGACACAAGCTCTTTCAGTGGATCATGTCTAACATGGCTTGTGTTACATGCACATCTGTCTGACCCAGGAGCTACAGCTGCTTTGGCCAGTGATGAAGACAATGAAAGGGACCTGGGCCAAGCGAGAGAGGGCAAAGGTGTTAACCCTCAGGAAAGTCATCACCCAAGCGTTCACTCTGTGTCACCCTCTTTCTTCAGGCCAAAGGCAACTGCCCTAACTCTAGTCCATTACTCCTTGCTCATTACTCATTGCTTTCTTTCAAGTATAGCAGAAAAAAAAATTGTTTCCGTAGTGATGAATAATTAACTGTCATGGAAATGTTAGTGGTGTGAAATGGTACCATCTTTTTCTATTTATAGCCTAGGTACCAGCTGGAGTTTTCTTAGTTGCCCAGCACCCAGGGAGCACCCGTTAGTTGCCTTCAGCTCTCATGCCGCTTATTTAACACAGATCAGCAGTGTGCTTCAATGCATGCAAAGAGCAACCATGTGTGGATGGAGGAGCAAGTCCTGGCTTAGGAGTCTCTGAAAACATAGTATTTCTTCCTTTCCTCATCCACTGGAATAGTTTTATTTAAATTAAATAAATTACTGCTTCTCTAGTTGCTGTTTGAGATCATATATTCAACTAAATTGGGCTTAGTAGAGAGCAGCGTGAAGTTTTACTATTAATTTCCTAGCTCAGTGGGGTAGAAAATGGTGAATGATCTAACTTTAGAAATCGTCAAAGATGTATGATAACACAGTTTCCTATTTAAGCGATGTCTCTGTGTGCCAGGGAGACAGAATATAATTGAAAACAGCTTACAAGGCTGTACGTGTTATAACTGGGGGGGCTGCCACCATTGCAAGAGGACAGGTTCTCCTCAAGATCTTTATCTGTCAGAGTGAAATGCATCTCTAATGCGTTTCTTTAATATTTCAAACTATATCAGTTTCTGAAAAGCAGATGGCTATAGCTGGGTGAGAGGAAAACACAGGTCTGTCTTGGAGGGAGAGCATTTTTGGTAAACAGTTATTTTGGACTGAAGAAGTTTCAGTCCTGAAACCTCCTATTTCATTTTTTTTTCTGCCCTACCAGATGTTTCACAGTGGTAGCTCTTTCTAGAACCTGTGATGGCTACATTTCTTCCCCAAATCCCAACTAATATCTCATCTTGCCATACTAATAGTGATTAAATGCTCTCTAGAGAGCAAACCAAGTTTGTTTAGTCTAAAGAGGCATGACATCTGTATGATGAGGAAGTTTCTTCAGGAAGCTGAGATGCGGCAGCTTTGTTCTTAACCAGGTTTCTGCACTTTCCAGGACCTTTCTGAGTGCAGCAAACCTGGATGCAACATCCCGGTCTGCTCAGCTGATGGTTCTGGCAGTCACTCACATCACTTATTGACTCAAGCAAATGGTCTTGCAGTGGAGGGATGTTGCTCTTTTCCCTCCACATGGAATGAGCAGGCTGTCCAGTGGTTCCCCAATGACTTACTGGTCTTGTTGATGTGGGGCATAGCTGGGCTGCTCTGCTCTGCTCAAAACTGGCTAGAGTTTAAAACTTCAGTTTCAGTATTTCAGCTGTATAAGAGGGGCCTGAGTGTTCTGTTAAGTATGAGAAAAAGCAAATGAGTAGCTAAGTGAGGCCAGTGTTTGAAACTGGTATGATTTGAAATGAACAGACTGTTAATGGAAATGAAAAATCTCACTCTGAACTAAACTGAATAATTTCTCTTCTAGTTTTATGTACCTTACTGAACTGTCTCCTCTATCTGCCCTGATAAACTTTGCTTAAAAGCTTTTGAATCTGAAGGTAATATACTAAAGTTTCCACACCTGTGATATGGGGTTTCCAGAATTATCTTGTAATTCTACAGGAGGGTAGAGGGCTCAGGCAGAAGTTTCTGTTTTACTTGTTTAAAGGCTGGTTAAAGGCTCCTGAGAGCTCTTTAGGTTGCTCGTATCTGTATTTCTACTAGTAGGATGAATATTCTGCTCACATGATTAATTTTCTGTACTTAATCAGAACAGG
The DNA here is from genome assembly GCA_032273925.1 of Rhynchotus rufescens. NCBI lineage: Eukaryota > Metazoa > Chordata > Aves > Tinamiformes > Tinamidae > Rhynchotus > Rhynchotus rufescens. The sequence continues at coordinate 5,082 of JAVCKT010007630.1, forward strand.
CTCTAACATGCTGTAAGTACTATGTGGAAAACACTCCATTAAACACTATGAAACAGGTGGATGTATGCAACACTGGAAGAAAGAACGATTTTTTAGAATGATTGGATAACTGTTATTAGTTTAGGAAATGGAAAAATGTAAGCATAATATCAGGAAATACTTCTTAGTCATAGAATGTAACTGTCTGTAAAATAATCTTGCAGCTCAAGTGATGAAAGCCCTGTTGCTTAAGAGTCTTAAAATAGAATAATAGCGTAGCATTAGAAACAATTCTCTGGCAAGGTAGTAGGCTAGAAAACATAATGTTGCTCAGCATCTACCCACAGTTCGAAGTACTGAAGCAATTCCTTTCAGATAAAGCAGGAAAATAGTGGTGACTATTTCAAAACTTGGATTAGCATCTCCGGCCAGCTAGTTTTTGTTTAAAATTACAGAAATGGGAAACTGAAAGTTTTGTGTAGACCTCCATGTTCCTTACAGAACATACAGATTTCACAACCTAATTTTTTGCTTTTTTTTGGCCTTTTCATTTCTTGCCCTTTCTGAATGTTGAATTTCCATTCTAACAAGCTAGGATGTCAAAGTATGTCAGATTCAGATAGGGGGAGAAATGGGGAGATTAGAGCGAGCCCAGAGATCTTCAAGTGTCTAATTGCTTCCAGGAGAACATTCAAAACTGTAATATGGTGCACAGAATTATTTACATAAAAACACTTTCCTGTATGAAAATACATTCCAAGCGTATTTCTATGACTGATTTTCTGCTCATTTTTCTGTGTCACAAATTCTGTTTTTTTAATTCTGTTTTTTTTTCTTTTTCTGAGCATTTTTCTGGGGTGAAATGATATTTAGCTGCTCTCCAAAGCCTCAGCATTTGTTTTTTTCATACTTCAGTTGTTACAGCAGAGAGAAAAAAAAAAGTAAAAAAGAAAAAAGAAAAAGCAAAACCTTCAAGGAGTAATTTGGAGGTGTAGCACAGCAGCCCCTCTCTGTGCTTTCAGGGATTGAAGCAAGAGAGATGCAGCATAAACTACCCATGTGTTTCAGTCACTTTTAACTAAGATCTTGTGACAGTATTTTGCATATGATAATAATTCAATAGTTTAGATCATATTTTTGCTGTCTACTTTCTTACTTCTTTAACTGTACATTGAAGCAGTACCATCCAGTGGGGTGCCTTATATGTATATCTATACCACCCTTGCCTCTAGTAAGTGGAGGCAGGAGCTGTCTGAAAGCACAGGACAACTTTTATATGAAGATTCAAACATGAATTTTTTTCAGGGTTGTAAATTTGCTTTTTTTTTTGAGCTGAAAATTTGTCGATCCTGAAACAAATCCATGCAACTGTCACTCTCCAAAGTTCACTTTCTATGAGCTAAGAACAGCTGAAAATTTTTCCCATCTCTAGTGCCAGTCAGCTTCAACACGCTACTTACTTAATCACCACATTTGTTATTGTAAAAGGCCATATAAAATCTGAGACTTTAGAAGTAACAAGCCCAATCTTAGAAATTATGTGTCTAGGTGCTAAAATTATCCATGCTTTGGCTTAGTTCTAGTTCTATTTTTTGGCACTTATTTCTGTCTAGCTTTTAAAAAGTGACTGAAATTCGCTGCCTTATTTTCCCATTTATATGTTTTCAGTTTATATGTTTATGCATTTACTCCTACCCATCCCATTTTAGGGATATAAAATATTAGTATGGCCAGTAGGAGATCCTGCCTGCTTCATTTATTGCAGTGTAATTGGCTTCATTCCCTTATTGGAAAGATACAAAGAAATCAATGAGGCTATTTCTGAAATAACTCTTTTTCTTAAGTATTTGCGTGACACTTTCTAAAGGATCTAATTTCAGTGAGACTGAAGGGACTGCCCTCCAACAGTGCCACGGCAGGCAGGGTTGGAAGAGGGTTAGATAGACTTCCAAAATCTGGGGAAAAGCTGAGATCAAGTTCAGAGCCTTTAGCAGACACAAGTGCAGTGATTTTCTTTCTGTGGGCCACGTTGCAGTCAGCACAGTAGTGCTGAAAATGTCCCCTTGAAAACCTGAACGCAGGCAGCAGCTGGAACACAACTGTCACATCCAAATTAAAACCCCTCTGAAGATCAGAAAACTCACTATAAATTTTCTTCTTTGTGCCTTCTAATCTTTCTGTTCTATCTGATAAGGAAGGCAAATACGTTTTCAGAAGTGAACCCTGTGGGCGTTCACTGGAATAGATTAATCTCCTAATTTAGCTCTAAGAAAAATGAAGAAGTAATACTTTGAAGAAATAAGAAATAAGAGCTCTTCCATTTCCTTTGCCTTTTCTTTTCTTTCTTTTTTTTTTTTTTTTTTTTTTTTCCTTTCTGGGCTAATCTGTCTTCTAATGGAATCATAGTTGAAATCTTCATAGTCTCCCAGTAATGAAGTTTGCTTGCCAGGATATTTGAGAAACCTTTCTCTTCAGCCTGCACTAACACTTTGTGCATATCAATTTAACATTTATGCATAGAAATCATTAGTTAAAAAGTATCTGTTTTGGAGACTTCAGCCCCTGGGACTTGTCACTGGAACAAACTCTCACCTGGACGTTTCATTGACTTCAACGGTTTTTATATTCATTGAAAATCAGGCTTGTGAAAATCTAGATGCATTAAAATTTCAGAAGGATGTTTTTCTAAAATAATACTGCATTTGGTATTTGTATTCTCTATGAGATCAGACCTGGTTAGCACACTAAGGTGTTCTGGCTTTAAAATAGATGATTCCAAAGTGGAAGTAATTACTGTCATGAGAGAAATCATTACTCTGTGATAACAGATTTTTTTCGAAGATAGTTGGGAACTAAACATTTAACCATTTAACAGAATTTAAAGATACCAAAAGTTTGATACAGACGTTGGAAGATAATTTTCAGTTACAGGGGAAAAAAGAAATAGTCAAGTCACAATTCTTAATCATAGAAATTTTGAAACAGTCTTTGAAATGGCCTTTCTTGACTATAATTTCTTCTTTGTGAGATTGTTAGCTCAGTCATGTTTGTTTTCCCACAAAATGCATCAGGCCTTGACATTAGACTTTTTTTGAGTTTTTTTATGAAGACATAAATTAAAAAAGCAAGACTGAGATTATTGAATTGCAATCATATTATTAATAATCTGTTGGCAAAGGTGAAAAATTATGGGGAGTCTTACTAGTAATAAACATCCCCAAAGTTACAGGTACTGCAATTATTACTGGCAAATTGCAATTAGCCCCAAAAGTTTCTGGAAATAGAGCTGGCCTCTTTGCAGTACGTGAAGAATCAATTAACCAAATGCCCTCACAAAGTGAAGTGTGGATAATTAACGCAAAGAATTGGGGATTTGAAGAAATGTGTGTAGACCTGTCTTGCAGGAGGGAGATTGCTGATTAGTTTAGGTAGATTAGTGCAGGTAGTGCATTAAAAAGGGAGCAAAGGAAGAGACCTCAAAGACAGTCTCATCTTTTCTCCTGTTGTGATTCCTGTAGAACATTTGTGAATTCTAATTTAGTGGCAAGAGAAGTGTTACAGCCAAAAAAACTCAGCACTATTTATAGAGGACCGAGTTTTCCTGTGTTGAAGCTGGGCTGGGATCTCACCCATGACATTTTTTCCACCCTGCTAATCTAGTCCAGACAGGTTAAAGCAGAGGACATTTGTTTAAGTCCTCCAGGTGTTCTTGAGAAGACCTACAATAGGAAATAGAAGGAAAAGCATTTTCTGTACCTTTCAGGATTGCCACAAGTCTGCTAGTTGTGATCCAAGAAGTGAAAAATTGCAGCTTAAACAGCTTTTCCTTCAGGTTTAGTGCTTGACAGCCCCTGGAGGCCTATGCAGGATCACGTGAGGCCGTAAACAGCTAAAAATATTATTTTCCTTGTGACAGGTGCAAGAGCAGGGTCTTTTAATTTGGTATTTTTTACGTTAATTTAACTGTTAAAAGATAGATGATTGAGGACTAAAATAAGTAAACCAGGAAACAAACAAACAAACAAAGACCCTCCAATGAAAAGTGTTAAACTGTGTTAAAAACAATTGCACAGTATTTTTCTCCGGGGGGACAGGTACCACAAAACAGAGGTTATTGACATAGTGGACACCAGCAATACAGCCATCAACTGCCAGCAAACACTGAATCCTTCGGGCACGAGGCTGAAAGCTGTTGCTGTGTCTCCCACGGGAGAGCCCTATGGGCACACCTGGGGTGTCAGGGTGGCTGGAGGACAGAGCTGCTGCCATCAGCCTTGACTGCAATCTGCCAACAAGCCTTGACGTGTGGCAAGGAGGCAATTAAGCTGGACTGCAGAGAATAAATTTTTGATTTACACTGTCGGGCTCTTCATGGGCTGCTGATACAGTTTCACGTATTTCAGGTTACCATCACTACACCCGCAGATGGCTGCCAGCTCAGGGATGCTCATGCAAAAATTGCAGGATTTAGGAAAAGTAACACGCTCCAGTTCATGGATGTGAACTGGAGCATGTCACATAGGCAGTGTCGTTCATGCACTGGCAGAACACTGGAACAGGTTGTCCAGGGAGTTTATGGAGTCTCCATCCTTAAAGATGTTCCAAAGCCATCTGGGCAGGGTCGTGGGTCATGTGCTGTAGGTGGTCCTTCTTGAGCAGGAAGGTTGGCCTAGATGATCCCCAGAGGTCCCTTCCAACCTCGGCTGACCTGTGATCTTGTGATAAGTGGATCTTGACTTATGATGGCACATGAAGTCTGTCTCAGAGCTGGGCATGCGCTATGCACCACTCACCACCAGACCTACTGGATGAACATGTGCTCCCTTGAGGGTTTTTGTGATTCCCAGCAAGTAATTTTGAATCTGTAGTTAGTGGGAGCTTGTTTGCCTGCAATGCTTTCTTTTTAATGGGAGTAATGGGTTATTTTTGCGCACCTCCTCTCACTAATAAATAATCAGTATGGCAGTTTGTATGTTTCTATACAAAAAAAAGGAGATGTTGCTCTGCTGAAATCAATGGTGCCTGCTCTGGCTGGCTGGCAGAGTGGTATCAACAACAACCACCAGAAATGCTCATCTGCACCATGCAGCTTCATCAGGCAAAATGAGCCCAGAATCGGTAGCTCCTGCTTTTCATGAACCTCTCCTTTCTCCATCGGCACATGAAATTTTAGCCCTCTTGTTTTCCTGTTGGAAGCAACTTTCCAAGGAAGATGAATCCCACATTATTCCATACTTAAACTAGCCATAAGGAAAGAATATAGGTTGCATTTGACTGAGAATTAGGAATTCACCCTTGATTTCACTGCTAAAACACCAAGGGAATACAGCAAACCAAAGAGTGATTCATTTCCTGCCATGGCTTTGCATCCCAGAAACAGTGTATATTTCAGGTGCCGTGATAACTTAATATTTACATTTAATCAGTGGTTTGCTTCCTTTCATTTACATCCTTTCATATGACTCTTTATTAGAGTCATGCTGCCTTCCAGTCAGTCATTTCTGGAAAGTTATGTACAATCTGCAGAGAAAAACTGTCTGAGGAATAATACAGGGTTTGATTAGAACAGCATGTTTTGATCAAAACATCTTATGAACAAGCCCAGAAATTGATGGGAAATGCTGGTATCCTCTTCTGCTTCTCTTAAACTATATGGATCAGGGTAGGCTTGAGCCTAATCCTTACCCCAGAAAACTGAGGAGGACTATTGGGGGTTAGATGAAAGAATTAAGAATGTATTATTTTTAAATAGTATTTTTCTCCTAAAAAAAAAAAAGAAAAAAGGATTTTTCCTTGTCTGTCATTATAGAATCTTTTGTTCTGTTCCCACCACACAGTGTGGGATAGTCTGGGAATTAATATTACTTTTGTAATCTGAGGAAAGGGGATTTCCCAATGAACATTATTACAGTCATTTTATTTAAACAGAAAGTTTATTTTTAGATGCTTGGATGTGTCCTGAGATAAAACGTTCCGTCTCTGACTTGTTCCATGTTGACTAAATGCATTATGTACTGCAGCTAGGTATCTAAGGAATTTTAATTGTCTCAGAGGTACACAATAGCTTTTCAAATTAGGATATTTATCACTTGTCACAGTCTGTAAGTTTAGATACAGAACAGGCCTGTACACTGTCAAGTTGTATGGGAAAGTAAGAAGAATAAGGGGCAACGTCATGGTCTCCTGTAGGCCTTCCAAATAAATTAATGGTTTGTAAGTAAAACTTAAATAAATAAATATAATATGCAATTTTAAGGTGTTTAAACCTGAAAGCAGGTAACATAAAAATGTAAAAAGAAAAAAAAAAAAGAAAAGAATGCATGTAAATTGGTCCCATTTGTTCGGTAAAGCAATACTTTTTGTAACTAATCTAGTAAGTTATACCTGGCTTAGCAATGATCCTATGCAGGAAATGTGCTGAGCACAGACATGGAAGTGAGAAGCTTAGGAGAATGTTTGCAGTCTTGAGCTGTTGTGTGAATCAAAAGTACTTGCAAATAAAAAGATCATATTAATTGAACAAAACCCCCGAGTAGCTCACAGAGTGATCAAAGGTTGCTGTCAGTCACAGCAAGAAGACCAAGGTATCCAATGGCAGCCTGAACAATTGCCAGCTAGGAATAATTTGGTATTCCCTGCTTTAGGGCATGCCAGCTATCATGTTAAAAACTATTAATATTAGTCTACAACATTAAAGGTTGAGGCATATTAAAACAGACTGGCTTTTTCATGAAGCACAGAGCAAACATATTTGTAAACATGTCCTTTTTTAAAAGCTGTTAAGCTGGATGACAAGCCTTCTCCTACCTGGGCATCTCACCAGGAGTTTCCCCTCCATCCCCATAGGCAGAGGCAGAGCTAAGATGGTTAGGGCCCATCTTGGTGCTGGTGACCATGGGGTCCTGAGACACATCCTTGATCTTGAAGGGGACATAATTTTCTCTTCTGCCTTTATATGCTGATGGTATGTGGTTATAGACAGTAAATGCAGATGAAGACCATCTACCCCCTTCTGGCTTGGGAAAAAAACTGATTTAACCACCATTCCACTTGATGGAAGCAATGCTTTCCTAACTGATGTTACTGCATCCACTTGAAAAATATTTCTCTCTCAGAAGTTAGGCATTGACTTCACTTTCCAGTAGTTGACAGAGTACTGGGGGTAACTGCAGAGAGCCACTGCTTCATCCTCTCCTTCTCCCCATTCATCAGCAGTGGTCTAGCTAATTAGCTTTGATAAGGCTTCCTGCAAAATGCTGGATACCTGCTTGAAAGCTTTCCTCATGTGGAAGTATTTTAGAGAGGCAGTTTTGGGGGGACAGGAAGCTCCTTTGGAGTTTTGAAATGTAGGTGGACTGCAAAGATGTCAAGACGTTTGCTGAATGTGGCCTTCATGTTGTTGCAGCTTTGCCCTCCGTCACGAGCTCCTCGCATGGTTTGAAATAACACCCTGTTTCACCTCAGAGTTTGGCTGAGTTTTTTGTCACCTTGCAATGGTGGCAAGGCCTGAACAACCTCATTGCAGTGGATCATTTATTCCATCAAATTAGCCCTGCAAACTCTGACCATGCAAAAATTTTGCCTGTGGCTAACAACCCGGTGAGTCCACCGACATGCTTCTGCTTGTGGCTCTTCACCTAAATCCCCCGTTGTGCAGGATTAATAGCTCCTGACTTAACTTTTGCACAGCCTCTTCATTCAGGCCACCCACTGGCGTAGGGGTCCCACCACCAGCAGCAGCTCTGAAGTTCCTTGGTCCTTGTCCTTGGCCAGACCTGATAATAATGCGGATTTGCTAAGGTGCAGAATCACAGCGTGGTTGAACAGAAACCTGCAAGCTAAGCTGGTGCAGCACTTAGCGTGTTTTATGTCTCGTGGTAGATATATTCCTGTGCATAGTATATAGTGCATAGTGTCCTGCTGATCAAGTGATATTTTGCTTGCACCACTTCATTTAGAATACATTTAATTTAAATTTATTTCATTTTACATTTTATTTTTATTTATGTTATATAGTTGTTCTTATTGTTTAAATTGCTTCTATTTATTGAACCTTTCTTCAGCATTAGCCTGCAGATTTGGGCAGGGGGAGGCAAATATGCCACAGCTGACGTTGGACTTTTGTTGCTTAGCCACCTATATGCTGCTAAACAGATTTGAAACTATTCAAGTTTGGCAATATTTTAAAAAAGATACAGTAACAAATCATTTACTAATCATCTTATATAACTTACTGTTCATCATCAATAGCAGTGAGGGCTAGGAGGGATAGGTTTTATATTTTTCCTCTATTTTTGCAGTATTGCTCTGGTGATGGATTAATTTTTTTTTAATCATTTTTTCTTTTTTTTTTTTTTTTATGTGTGGCAAAGATTGAAAGGAAATGGATCAGAAGGGTATAAAAGGCCACTGAGCAAAGTGAGAGCTATGGCAGGAGTCACTTCAGGAGTCCTAAGCTGTTCATAAGCCACATACACATTTATAGCACAGCGTTTTAGAGTAAAAATGCAGAGAACAACTAGGGAGCAATTGCACTTGTATTAGTGTGATAATCAGTTGTAATAATCAGTTCTTCAACCGGCTTCACTGGGACAACCCAGTGCCACGCACCGTGGAAGGAGAAGTCCTGACCAGCATGGTCCAGCATGAGTTGGGGTCTGTAGCGTTTGGTGCCTTGGGAGCAATTTTTTTCCACTGTGTTTGCAGGAGGGAAGTCCAGTCATCACAGATACTACTACATTTGCAAATATCTCACTTTTGTTAAGAACAACAAAAACAGATTAAAAGACACTTTGAGTGTATTTTCATCCTTGCTATGTCACGAGGCATGGTTAGAAACAGAAACTTGTATGTTCAACGGTCAAAGAGGGTCAGTAAATTTATTGCCTTTGAGTGCAGGTTAATATATTGATTCGTGTGAAGCATTTGCTCTTTACAGCTATTGGTGAATACTGCGATCTTCAGATGGTTTTCTGTGTAGTAGGCAAGTGCTAGTGTGTCTGCCTTGGGGAAGGACAAGTGAGAATTGTGTGAATTTGCCACATTTCTCCCAGGAGCCGCCTTGGGGCGTAGCTGGAGGAGTTTTCTGTGGGCTGTTTGCAGGGTTCGTGCCTGCAGCCCCTCCGGAGCCCCTCTGCTCCCAGACGGTTGGATCTGAGAGGGAGCTTCCAGGAGCACAACGGGGAACACTGCAGGAACAAGCGGTTTGCCTAAAACCACGTCTGGAGGAGCACGATAGCACTTCAGAACCATATTTGAAGTGTTTAGACACCAATATCGTATTTAGCTGCTTGCTGTCATCTCAAGCGGAACAAAGCCCTGCTTTCCACAGGGAAAGTTTCAGGAACGTTTGTGCTGGGATGTGACGCAGCTGCATCCCCTCCGCGTGTCCTCCATGGGGAGAGGACTGGCTGGGAGTTGTCCCAGCAGTGAAGTCCTTACTCTTGGTAAAGTTAGCCTTGCCACTTATCATATCAAAGCATTCGAATTTATGAGGCAGTTTCTTGGAGCTCAGTTAATCCCACGGGTGACTTCCTTACAAAACCGGCAGTTGAGCTGCCTCCCTGTTAAGGGCGGGTAAGGAAATAAGAGAACTGCAGGGAAATTAGAACAAGCTAATCACGGAATAGCGAGCAGATAAGTTAAAGACATTAAAGGCTCTTTTGTAGTCCCCCACCCTGAAAATAGAAATAGTATTAATGTGCATTATATAGGGTGGAAGTCTGCATTAGTTGCGTGCAACTGGAAAGGACCATACTTGATAACAGTTACTTTTTCAATTAAGAAAGTATAATGAATATGTAAAACACTTGAGGAAGCATTCTCAGGGAGATCAGAGCCATGAGACCACTGGAAATAGGGCATGACTGTGAGATGCCCTTGTGCCAAGGCATTACACCTGGCTGGTTTGGGGCAGGTGTTTCTTTGCTCTGTTTATCATATGTTTAGATAAAAGTCTTGCGGTTGCTATGAAGCCTATTCCTCTTCTTACCATCTGAAAATCATTCATGATGTCTAACCCATGTTTCTATAGTAGGAATTTAGACCTGCACTCTTGTTTTAGCTGCAAAGGTTACAGGGAACCGTTTGTATCTACCTTATATCTATTTGAAGACTGTTGTTGTGTGTTCAGTCTCATTTTCCCTTCTCTAAGATGAATCAGTCCAAGTGCTTCAGCTTTTTCTCTTAGGCCATACTTTCTAAGACCTGTGATCATGTTTTGTTCCTTATCTTTGCACCTTTTCTACCGTGTCTGTATGTGGTACCCAAACTAGACTCATTGTAGAGATCTTATTGCACTCTTTGCCAAATTTTCCAGGAAAGAGTGAGTGCTTCTCTTCAAAGAGAGGAATTTACTCCTTGCAGAGCTCTCAGGACTTGTCCTACCTTACCCAGCAGGCAAGAGCTGAGTGCCCAAACTCCCTGGTCAACAGTGGTGTGAAACATGGTCTCTTTTTAGTGAGGGCTTAATGAAGTAAACAAGAGCATTTTTTTAAAAAAGTGCTGTTATGTTCAGCTTGTTCCAAAGATGCTTACTTTACCACCGCAATCAAGTAAAAAATACTAGTAGCTCTAAAGTTAGGTGGTAGGAGAGCTGCCCAGCATGAGCTCCATCAAAGGCTATTTCTCCTTAATTATTGTGCACAAGTGAGTGCACAACGTTGTTCAGCTTTTTCCTTACTTGTGTGCTGTTTGCTGAAACATACACATGGCACCAGCTCAGTTGCATGAAGTAAACACGTATTTATCCATCTGGTTTAAAAATATTCTAATCAGTACTCTGATGACTCACATCATTGCAATTGCTCAGACGGGTTTGTGTGTTTGCTGCAGTGCACTTCTTCTTCTCCTTGCTGGAGTAGTTTATACAGAGCAAGAACTTTCTTTCTTACTAGGGTGTGCTAATTTAATACCAGCACTTGCTTAACCTGTCTAATGCCAGAGGGACCCCAGTGCAAGAAAGAGGCTACTACTGCAAACTTACGGACTTGCTCACACCAGCACACTGCTGATTAAAATTCACAGCAGGAAGTTCTTCAAAGGATTCTGAATAAAGCCTTTAGTCCCATTTCCACACATGGTAAAGATTTTTTTTTCCTTCGTCCTAAATACATTTGTTAGCCTCTCTTATTTTCAACAGCAGCTGAAGCTGTATCATGCAAAGCTTTTGCACATGCTTAATCTATCATTGAAAATAATTGAGGTATGTACTTGACCTGATAAATATCTCAGCATTTTAAATCCTCCAGAATCCTCAGAGAGTAATATTGAATCTTTTAAACATGCACTTATAATGATTTAAGAATCTAAACTCTGGAGATTTAGTGACCCAATTGTGTTCCACATAGCCATGTGCAAGAGTTGGCTTTGGTTTATTAGTATATATTATCTTTGAACCCTGTAAACATGCGTAATGCTTTTGAAGTGCTAAACAGCATTCTCTGAGGCCTCAAGAATTAATGTGCTCCAGCCAGAATCTCAGCAGACCCATGCCCAAGGCTGACAGACACAGATATGGCCAATGCCACAGGAAGTCCAGCACTTTTTCTTTTCTATGCATATATATTTTTTTCTATGTTCCAAATAATATCTTTGATAGTGTAAAATGAAAGAATAGCCATAGATCTAGATTACCAGTTGCTTTTACATATTGCAGCCCAGTCCCTTGCATTGGTTACTGCACCGATCCCTGCACAGCCAGGCTCTACTGTCCCTATTTTGCAGACTGCTAGAGTGCCTTATATACTTGTATGCTTTTAAAGATATTCTAGTTTTACTGAGAAATGTATGTGCTGAACTTTTGGTGAGATCAGAAGCTGTGACAAAGAAATAGACTGGAGATCACCTGAGAGTTTTGGACTCAAATAGTTGTTCCTTTAAATATAAATCTGTTCCAAATGCAGAATGGAACCAATACTATTCATTCCTTAGAGCTGCAATGGTAATCTTAAAATGATTTAAACTACACTCCAGGGTAGTCACAGTGTCTTAATGCTTTATCAGGTAAGACGAGCTAGGACCCCTGATATGACCCAGTAATACTCTTACCAAAATTATTTGTATTCCAGGGAGAGGGAAAGAGATTATAAGTGAAATGATCTAATGCTTAGCAATTCTCCTGAAGCAAGAGAGGTGTATTTCTTGGTATGAATGCACAAAATTTTAGTTGTCATAAAAGGTGCTGTGTTAAACTGTTAATAATTATATGTTACTGGAAAATACATATCTATTTATCAGCAAATGTCAGTATTTTAACATATTGTTTATAAACAGGTTATGTTTAGGGAGAGGCTGTCATTATTTTTTTTATGACCCAAATAATATCTTTGATAGTGCAAAATGAAACAGTTGCTTTTACATATTGCAGCCCAGCCCCTTGCATTGATTACTAATCATCTGAGCAAATTGATATCAAGCATCTGGGCAGGATGGTCCTGAGAGGTGCACTGTGCACCAGTACTGCATGCCTGTGGCCGCCTTTGAGCACTTTCTATCTATCACACAGTTGCTTGCTGTTTGCTTAAAAAATTGTTCCAGCACCTTCAGCCGTGGGCATCCCTGTCCCTGGGTCCCAGTTAGCACTGGTGTACCCACAAGCTGCCCAGGCTGCTGAGGGTGTTGTGGAGATGAGTTCTTGCTCCCTCTCTCTTACATCTGAGAAGGTCTTCCCAGAGAAGCCAAGCCACTTCCGTGATACTGGTTGCCTGGAATCTCTCCTCAACAGCCCCAGCAGATGCTAATTACCAGTATTTAGTGAAGACTTTGTGCAAAAAGACTTTGTTTTGGTTTTTAAAGGATAATACCTCCTTTTCCAGGCCTCTACTGGAGCTGGACAGGGTAGACTTATACCAAGTCATGACACTATAGCTAGACTCCGGAAAGTCCATCACAATCTCTGTTGCCAGTTGTTGTAGGGTGCCGCTGTACCGAAGGATACACCCGTCCCAAATATTGCCCCCAGGTGCTTTCTTTGCAGCTAAGAGAGCCTCCTGAGTCCTCCTGTCATCCCCCAGGTGTGTCACTCAAGGCCCTTCTTTGAGCAGTAGTCCTTGCAGTCATGTAGCACTTGACCTCTCAGAGAAACAGCTAGAGCTGAAAGCCTTCTCCAAGCGCAGAGTCACATACCCAAGAAAAAAAAAAAAAAAAAAAAAAAAGTGTGTTGTTATCCATTATCCAGTGGATTAAATGTGATTATTCAATCAAGAGCAAACAAAACTTTTCTCATATAAATAGGCTTTGGCAGCAAATGAGCCCTTCAAGCTAGTTTACAAATAACTGCACTATACAATGGAGAATTCTGGCTCATGGAGAAAAAAAAAAAGAATGAAACAATGAGAATATTTACATATAGATAGCCTATTGCTTTTTACTATGGTCTTGCTGCATATCCATTGCTAAAGCAAGATACTCTTGATTAATTGAACAAGCTTATTTTACCCCATGGCTTTTGTTCACTCAGAGACAGGCCTACAGGCTGCCTGAATTTAGTTGTAATATGTTCAGGCTAAATAAAGTGCTGACCCTCCCCTATCAGGAGCCATGGGCAATCTTTGTGACACAAAGGGGCATTAAAAAATACCTTGTTCCCTCATAGCCTCCAAACCAGCTGAGACATAAACAGGGCCTTCATAGCAACAAACTGTGTCCTTAAAAGCACTGCAAACAACACCCAGGTCCGTGAACCTTCAGTGCTCTGACTGTAAATGCGAGTGAGGGGATTCCCTGCCTGCTTCTGCACTCCATGAAACACGGACATATCAGAAGCATGGAAATTAAATGCTTAGTCAGAAAACTGAAGTTGGAAGTTTAAGCTCTTGCAGTCACTGGCTCAGGTGCCAAAACACTATTTGAGACCACTTAGGTGGGAAGGAACTTTGCCCTTGCCCAGGTATAGGGACCTTCACTGATGGACAGATGGATAATGATAATAGTGCCCCTCTCCCATCTGTCAATAAACTTCTCATTATGGCACTTGTGATTTTGGGATTGTTTTTAATTAAAGGAAAGATTGTATCACAAATGAGATGATTGAGGAATGAAAGCACAAGGGAGATGCCAAGAGTGGGATTCAGCATTTGAATGTAGATTTCTGGTTTCTTAGATAGCTCAGGGGATCTTGGTGGCCTCCAGGTGCTACTACCCTTCTCCTGAATGCCTAGTTCCATGCAGAGATGTTGAATGCTTTAAGTTGTCTTATCTCAAGGATTCAGCTTCAGATACCCAGGTTCTGGTATCTGGAGTGCTCTTTACAGGCATCTGCACTCCCGTGGTAGATAACAGAGATCAAGTCAGAGAAGTCTGGAGGCTTCTCCACCATATCTTAAAGTTGTGTGTCCCTCAATTGCCCTTTTTTGCCCATTCAGCCTGTCACCTCTCTGCATGTGTTGCATGCACTGAACTCAAGGAAACCGTGTGTTTTCTGGTGCTATGGGTAGGAGTTACCATTACTTAATACCCAGAATTTTGTATCTGTTTTAAGCACTGATTAAGAAATATTTGTGAGAATCATTTGGAAAATGGAGTGAATGCAAAATAACTTGTGTATCTGCCTGCTAGTAAGAAGGTGTGAAAAACTGGTTTCCTGGTGGTGATCTCTAGCTAGCCTGAAAACAAAAAAATCATCTTTGCCTAGTGATTCATCTGTGTATGTTGAGATTTTTGATACCTTTGATTTTGTCTTCTATGAAAAAGCACATGACTAGTACATTTATTAAACCTTTATTCAGTTTTGAGTCAGCTGTGATCCATTCGTGCCTTAAATATTGATGCTATCTCTTATCTATAAAGATGAGCTGTGGACATTACTTGCTTTTGATTTATCTGGTTTCAGTTCAAACTTAAACTCTAGATTATCTTCGGCAAGCCTATCATCATGAGTGATATATCTTCCAAATTTGTCCTGCATCTTAAGCTGTATGGCTTTTATTTCTTTTCTTTCATATTATAGAAGAGATGAAACTGTGCTTGTTCAAACAGATTATAATCAACAGGAGATTAATGAAAGGTCTCTGATTATGAACAGTTCCTGAAATTCAGCATTTTCTATTTTAAAATATTCAGAATCCAGGTCATTATTCTGCCATCCTCTACTCTTCTTATTCTTTGTCCTTTTCTTTTTTTTTTTTTTTTTGGTATACAGGTGATGGTACTTGTCTGTGATCTCTCCACAGACAATTGCTTGTGGTAGCAGCATTCTTCAGTTTGCACCTGCACACAATGTATCCCATTTAACCAATTCTCCGTGAGTCATTTGTCCTTTAAAGTGTATTTTTATTGTAGCAGGATATATGGTCTGCCTCATATGCTATTGACCCATTTAGAGACTATGTGAATGACTTCCTAGAAGTTTCTCCCTTATTAGAGAAGGGAGTCGTTGCTTTCTTGATCTTTTGACACAATATCACTATGGTATTCTTGATGATTTTTGAATCTGAAGCATCCCAAACTTCATTAGATTTTCAGCAATATCATGTAAAGTGAGTGTCCCCCAGGTGTCAATACTGGGTCCAGTGTTGTGCAACATCTTCCTTCATTAATAACCTGGATGATGGGGCCAAATGAGCCATTAGTGATTTTGCAGATGATAAAAGCTTTGAGGAGTGACTGATTTACCATGCAGTTGCACTGCCATTCAGAGGGTTGACAGGTTGGAGAGCTCTGCCCACAGGAACCTCGTGAAATTCATCGAAAGGAGGAATAAGTCCGGGAGGAATGGCTATAAACACAAGGGCAGGCTGGGGTGCTGGCTAGTTAGAGAGCCTCTTTGCAGAGAATGACTTGTTGGACAACAAGTTGAGCACGGGCCAGCAATGTGCCCTTGGGGCAAAGAAGGCCAGTGCCTTCTTGTACCTACTACCTAAGCCTTCTTGTACCCAGGTACCTACTAATGCATTCGGAGGACCGTTGCCAGCTGGAGAAGGAGATGGTCCTTCCCTTCTACTCAGTCCTGATGAGGCCACAGCTGGAGTGTCGTGCCCAGCTCTCACCTCCTCAAAAGGAGAGGCATGGAGCTACTGGAGTGAATCCAGCAAAGGGCCGCTGATATGATGATGGGACTGGAGCCTTAACCAATCTGTGATTCTTTGATCTTTCATGTGAGAAAAGTCTGAGGGAACTGTTTAGCCTGGAAAAGAGAAGGCTGATTGGGATATCTTATTGGTATGTATAAATTTTTAATGGGAGGATGTAAAGTGGATGAGGTCAGACTCTTTTCATTGGTGCCCAGTGAAAGGTCAAGAAGCAACAGGCACAAACCGAAACACAGGAAATTCAATCTGAATGAATGGAAGAAAACACTTCTGTGGAGTCTTCATCATGCATCAGGCTATGCCAGGAGTAATTGGTGCATTCCTGGTGATGACACTTGGCACCTCATCCTTGCGGCTGCAGGGACATTGTGATGAGAGTCACAGCCTGCGTTTGAGCACCTTGCAGGACCATGAGCAGTCCTATTGCACGGAAAGCCTTTGCACTGATCACAGATGCTGTCCTTGAGCAATGACTCAGGAGGGCCCCAAGGCAGTACGATAGATCAGAAACTGACTGGTTTCTGCAGGGAAGTGTTTAGTCACTGCTGACAAGGCCCAGTTGCAGTCAGCAAGATGCCACTGAGAAATCACAGTGCAACACAGAAGGTCACAGGAGATGTCACGGTGTGCATCAGTGAAACGTGCTCACAGCAAAAACAATTGTGGTGTCTGTGCAGCTTCATCGCTTTCAAACCTTATCAAACACAGGAAATCTAATTAGTTGATACAAAGTGTGTCTGTTATTAACCAGCATTATCTTAATGGAAGAGCATGAGTTTATTCTTTAATCACCAAACAACTTAGTTTGAATTGTGCTCTTGCAGTCTCTGTTACCAAAGGGCTTTCAGCAGTACTGAAAAACATGAAAAGGATTTAGGGAAGTAATCTTAAAATCTTTGAGTCTAAAGTTTCGATGTAAATCTTTTCAGCACAAGATCTGAGTTAATAATGTGATTTAGTGCCATGTTAGTTAATGTTAGGAGATATAAATTACTTCCAGCTACACAGATTATCCTATCTAGACAACTACACTATTTTATACTACCTAGCAGTTTTACATGAGAAAACAACAATTTCTAATTTATTCCATATACAGACTGTAACAGCAGCACAAGCAAAGTTCACTTTCACGAGCTTGCCTGGATATCGCTCTTGACTTAGTCTGTCCCTGCCAGTCTCTTCACTAATTTATAGTTTATACAGAAAATGCCAATATTTTACTGGGTTGCCTTTAGGTCTCTTAAGTGGCTTCTAGCCAAATTTGCTTGTCCAGTAACCTTTCCTCAGTTCTTGGGCAATATGTTTATGCTGGTTGCTAAGCAGATTGCGTCCTAGTTGCATGTTTAACAAGAATAAAAATGACAATACAGAGTTAGGAGGTGCTGGGTAGCAGCATGATACTTTTGAGTTAGGAAACAATAAATAAGAGACTAAAACAATGTTAGCTACCGCTTCATGGGATGGATTTTTTATGCATGAAATCCTTGTGATTCTGATATTTACTGGATTTCGTATTGTGTCTCTTCTTTCTTTAATGGCTGAAAATGTTTGCATGATCAGCAAGAAATTTCAGCTGAAAAAAAGTAAGTAATGTACCAGAATATTTATTTTGAAATACATTTTCGAAAGGTTTATATCCCTCCACTATCTTTTCTTCAGTGTTGTATTGTCTCTAGCATTGTTTTACTTAACCCTACTTTGTAAACCTTTCTTTACTAATGTCTAATGTATGTTCCTCTACTTAGAGATCAAGTTCTCTAAGAAAAGTGAAGCCTGATCACAGCATTTCACATTCATTACATCAATGGGGCTTCTACAAGAGGTAAATCCTGAAGCAAGAGAAAGAGAGAGTCAATCCTAAAAGTCTTTAATCTAACTCTGAAGTTAGTTTAAGGTTCTACCTGAAAACGTGCAACAGGATTTTAAAGGAAGATCACATTCTTTGAGTATTGAAGAGTAGTATATCATGTGTTAGACTGGATAATATGAGTTTATCCAGTAGCACTTCCACTGTTAGAGGTGCCAGTGATCTCAGTGATCCCATATATGTCCCATATATGATCCCATTTATATGGAACATGTATATGTTCCCTTTCAACTTCTAATGTCCCCAAGTTCTGTTTAGTGCATATAATTAATAATAATTGTTAAAATACTTTTTCTCCTACTTCTTTTACTTCTTTGTTTGTTTGTTTGTTTTTGTGTGCCTGAAATACTTCTTTTATGCTATGGGACAGCTAGGTCAGGAATTTTTTTTCATCACTCTGAGGTGATGAAATACCAGTCTATCCAATACTCTGTATATACCACAGAGTTATTAAAATTCACCAGAGAAGTTTGGAGGAAATCCATGTTTTTTAGGTCTCTTTTTAAAAAATGAACAGCTTCTCACTACATGCTGCGTGCACCAGCAAAACCCCTTGTTTATGGTGGCTGATAATAGCATGGATGTCCTTGGAAGGCACCCCCAGGGAGGGATGTAAGATGCATTGAAATCAGAGCCATGCGTCTTGTCCCAGCCTACGAATCTCACCCTGTGAAAGGACACTGGTAAGGCAAGCTGAACAATAATATAGTTTGCCCGTTACTTCCTTTAGGATGGTGGTATCTCTTGGGAAATACCTTTAGTGCAGCATCTGAGGGCCTCTCTGTATATTCTATATTTCTCTTCTCTGCATAAGGAGAGGCACATGCAGGGGTTGTGGCCTGATAGAGCCACTATTGTACAAACACCAGCATGCAGCTGGCATACTTCCACCTGTGGAATAGTAATGAACATCCAAAGGCTACTTCCAGTTTCCTGAAGGGGAGATTTTTCATCCTTAGTCGTCAGTGTATGAAGCTGAAGCAGGAACCTGTACCTCATGCAGCTGAAATCACACCAGAGAACCAATTTGGACCATGAAAGCAGGATGAGGAGCCAATAGGTTTTCTGGTATTTGTTATCTCTGTCAACAGGATTGTCCGTAACTTACCTATGGCCATAAATGTCCTCATTTGCAGCAGCCTACACCTTGGCCCAGAAAGGGCATCTTCTCTAGATGTCTTATTGCTCCTCTTTGGCTAAATCATCCAGTCTTGGCTCTAATTCTGGGAAGATACACCTTTGATATCTCTGTAGACAGGAGTTGTAGCATGTTAACATGTCCCACAAACATTTTGGTAGGTAACCAATGTCGTGGACCAGACTTGAAGAACCAGCCCTACTCTCTTCAGAGCAGTTTGATGTGATCACGCAGTCTGTCATCTGCCTTGCTCCTATGAATCTCCTTCCCACTGCTGTTCAGTATTACATTCAGCTTCAACTGAACTGAATAGAGCCCAAAAATGCCACCCATAGTACATTGCTGAAAATTTTGAGGAACTTACCTCATCTACAGTGTCCTACTGATGCTCTAACTGAGGGAAAGCCTGCAAAATAACCTTATCATCTTTAATATCAGAATCTTCATGGGAGAATAGCAGTGTAAGTAGCCTAATCAGCAGAAATCTTCACTGAAAACACTAGTCTGTTTAGATGCCAGGAGTTCCAGCCAGAAAACACAAGGCACTACATTTGGCTCATTCGTTGACTGATAAAACTTTGTTTCTTTAGAGTGTGGAGCAGAGGAATTTCCATTAATTAGGTAATGCTTTGTGCTCATAAAACATTTTTTTTTTACCTTTACTTGGTCCCTTCTACACATTCTAGAAATGGGGAAAGGGACATCTTTTCATTTTTTTTTTTTTTAATTGAGAGTTTTGTTCTTCCTTTCTTTTCTCATCTAAAGGTAAATTACATTGTTTCACACAGTTCACAAATACTCACTCAGAAGAACTATTTTTTTCAGTCACCTCCCCTATCACAGTCTGAGAAACTGGTAGACAATATTGACATCAATGGTTTGAAATAGTTAAAATGAACAGTTTTATCTATTGAGCCTTGCATTGTCCTTATCCTCATTAAAATTTATCTGCCATCATGTTGCCCAATCACTCACTTTGATTAGATCCTCCTGGAATTCTTCTGCATTCTCAGTCATTTTCTGTAACCTAAATAATTCTGTATCCTCAGCAAATTCATCACCTTGCAATCCACTTCCTGCTCAGGATTATAACTAAAGTTGTTCAGTCGCATGGATACTGAGAGCACCTACATATTCAGTGTGACAGAAAATGTGTTTAGTCTTCCTTATCAGTTCTTTTCTCTTAAAACAAAAACAAAACCAAAAAACTCTTGTCTTTCCCCATAAAATTACAAACCTTCATCAATGTTCTCCCATGGGTGACCAGGTGACTTTCCCAGTAGATTTAGATTTGGGTGGATACAAATAACTGTTACTAAGTAAATTTTCTCCCTTGTCACTTTTTTTTTTTTTTTTAGGTCATATATTCTGATAGAAATTTTGCTGCTTTTTTTCAGTTTATTTCTAACCAACTTGCTTATATGTCTTCAAAGATCTCTTTTTGTTTTGTTTTTTTATGTTCAGATGACTGTTTCATTTTTATAGCACACAGAAAAAGAATATTCCAAAATAGAAAACATATATGTAGGTAGCTAAAAAGACAAAGAGCACCGTGTGACAGTCCTCACTATCATATCCATAAGCAGTGCATAGGTGTGCATTTTTTGTAGTCCAATTAATAGAAGTCCTACATACCCTCACTTACAAAACTATCTTTGTATTTTTGCTATGAGTATTTGCAGTTTGTCACCTTATTTATTTATTTATTTTCTGTGTAGCAAATAATCAGTGTTGGTAGAATGTAAGTTTAGCTCACGTGCTCTAAAAAGAAACTGGGACAAGGCTGTCTGAAGATAATTAGTAATGGCTATATATGATCTTTTTCTCCATGTGTGGAGTTATTTTAGAAACTATGCAAGTAGATCGCAATTAGAAAGTTACATTATTTCCCTCTTCCTATAGCGATAGGATGGAAGAGCTGAGGGAACATGGATGGATGGGCTAACTGTGAGATGCATTCAAAGGCAAATTAATAAACGTGTTTTTGTCTTGTGCTGACTTTCAAACCTGTTTGTGCTGCATGTGCTGCTGCTGGTGCATTTTCATTCTCTCATGAAGGGCAACCAAAGCACATTTTGGGACTCCAGCATAAAGAAAAAATGCAGTCTTATTTACCTGATGTTGCAGCTCTTAGAGAATCAGAAAGAAGCCTTCAAGGAGGTGGGACTCCAAAAGCCATGTTAGGGCAATTTCCACATTTTATTTGGTTTGTGGATGTCAGCTGCTCGTAATAAAGTGTCAGCGAACTGAGCTGCCTGCTACCAAGAATATATGTTGTTTGTGAGCGGTGTCCAGCCAGAAGGAAACATCCTATCCCTTGGCAATCTTTTAAAATGTCACAACAGAGAAAGATGAGTTTGCAGGAAATATTTTCTCACAATCCCTGTTTGAGTACAAACCATAAGCCATAAGAGTACAAACCACTCAAAGTGGTTCAAATCTCCTGGTCAGTAGCCTTTGCTTTTATATTTGCAAGAACATACAGTAATATAATGTTTTAATCTGATTAGTTGGTCTTTCAAGGGCTAGCCCTTGAAATGTACTTCTTAGGCTGTTTGTGAGCTTTAGTCATAAATAACTCCATGCTAATTTGGGAATATGCCTCTACAGTACTGTAGATACTGAGAGCTGCTCAAACAGCTCTCATTTAAGTCTAATTGCAAGTAATATCTTAGTAATCATGAAAAAAAAATGCCATTTGAAATATTCAGTTACTTGCTATCTTCATAGTCTGAGGATTTTGCATCTGCAAAAGTAGCCAGCAAAAACATGTGTAACAGTCTCTCTGAAACAGCAAAGGGGGAGTTTGTGTTTATCAAACAATACTTGCTTGTAATATTTGAGGATTAAAAGATTCACTCTTTTTTTTTTTTCCAAAAGAAAACTGTATCATATTTTGACTGACTTTCTTTGTATAATCGTTTATGTGGCAGATCACATTAAGATTTTAACATTCCTCTGATATCTTCATCAATTAAAAGATATTTTACATTTCTGACCTGGGAAGCAAGTTCTAATTAATGATACTAAATTATGGCTACCTTATGGCTTCTCTAGGAATGGTTTGTTAGTGCTGTCAGCATTTGTTTAAATTACTTAATTTGTAACATATCTATCTATTTTCAAATGACATAGTGAATGCATCTTAGAAACTGCAGTTACTAATCAACAAATTTAAGCACTTAAAAAGTTGCATTTGTAATGCCAATAAGATCAAGCTGTTGAAAAATGAATGGTAAACATATATTGACCTCTATGCTAGAACACTGTTGTACCTGAGAAGGCTTTTCTTTGTAAGTACTGTTTTAAGTTCAGATTTCTGATTCTACTACCATGGCACATCTTGTTTTTGTAGTGCTCAGCTATTAATCTGAGAGGAAGTCCAGAGCTGCTTTGCACAAAGAGCTGCTCTCAGCTTTCAAACGATTGTTAAGATACAAAAGCTTCCCAGTTACTTTTGCAGCATAATTGCAAATAGAAATGACAGCAAAATTAAGTTTTTCCATTAGTCTGTTCTGTACTGTATATCTTGGAATAACAGTGTCATGGTCTACCTATACAGGACAAAAGTCTGAAAGTTGATGTATGTTCCGATCCTTTTGGCTTCTCCACTTCTAAGTTTTCACTATTGTCTCTGGCACATGCCCCATTTGTATCTAAGCCTTGGCCTTTCTGAGATATCTGGTGATTTATTTATTTCTTATTCTTAGGTTGTCCTTCCTGCCTACATGTTCCCTCTTATCAGTCCCCAGGCATACTCTGTTTTATTGATCTTCTGACTCATTGTGATCCTGTGACCTGCTGACTTCCTTTTGGGAGCTGTTCTCAAACAGCTTTTCCAAAACCCAGTGGTACATTTGTGTTCATATAAGCACAGAAATTACAGAGAAAATAATTAAAATAAAAAAAGGCCTGTCAGCCTCCCCTGACCCATTCTCTGCGTGTTTAGGTCCAGTTTAAAGGATCATGTCTTTTTGTAGTTATCATAGTGGGGAAACCATGGGAAACTTTGTAACCTTAATTTGAACAATATATGTTGTCTGGTTTGTCTACATATCTGATTTATCTACAGGTGACTGTAATTCACCTGCCATTGAAACTGAATGATAATTCAATGATAATTCTTCTGATTTCATATGAAGTATCTCGAAAATTTTTTTAGACTTTAAGTTCTGGGAGAAGGATCCTCATGAAATATGGTTGGGGCTTGAAAAATGTTTCAGCTGTGTACAGTCTTTATTAGTTTCCAGAGTCAGTAGCTAATAGAAGCTAACTGAAAGCAGAAATAATTCTTATGATGTCTACTATTTGAGAACATCTGTGAATAGATATTTTTGTCTCTCTTCTTCCTGTAACATTGAATTTAGTAACATAATTTCTTGTATTTTGTTACATGAACTAAAAATTGCAAAGATAAAGTAGTAACAATAAGAAGTCTTACTTAGTTCATTCAGGCAAAAGACATATGGATGAGTCTTTTTTATAAGCTTCAGATTGGTATAAAGAGATACTTCAAGTGGTCCAAGTTGACAGATATGTAGCAGGGTCATTGATCAAAGCTAATTAACACCAATTACTTTTATTTTTACTCTCAAGTCTTGAAGGAAGGCATCAGTGCATGACTGAGCATTAGCATATCTCCATCTTCATAAAAGATGCAATCTGGTGGTGATGCGCTGACAGGACAATTATTGTATCTTCATTTTGTTCTTTCCTTTTTCTCCCTTTTCACTGTCAGTATTACCTAGCCTGAAATTTGCTCTTTGCATCTAACCAACAGTCATATAGATACTGTTGGATGGTCTTCCTCCTGCTGGTACTGAATGACACTTCTTGTGACACAGTATGTGAGGAATACAGAGATGCACTGGGTAGCTCATAGCCTGGTGAAGAAGATGTCTGGTAGCCTGTTCCGTGATGAGTGAAAAATGACTTTCCATGCTGCAGTTTCTTCTCTGTAAAATAGGATTAGTGGTGTATGTTAGTAGTGTAGTTTTGCCTTATTGAAAACGCTGTCAGTGGAAAGACATTATTGTTTGGATGGGAAGGTCTTCTACTGTGACTGCACAGAGAGAACAGGGAGGATTCTGTACTTATTTTCACAGAATTGTCCAGGGAAACTATTCCTGCTGCTTACACTGGCTTCTAAGTGCTGTGTTCCTTTGTGTGTAAAAATCTGATCTTTCAGATCAAATATGATCTTTCTATGGTTGTGCAGATAAACACTGCCCTAAATGCAGAGTTTTCCCACCTTCAGTTCCAGCCTCTATGTAAAACCAAAAAAAAAAAAAAAAAAATATTTCGGTTGCATAGTTCAAAATTGGATTAAAAAAGTAAAGAAACAAAACTAAAACAGTTATGATGGCTGATGATGCCCTTCTATTGAAAGCTGAAGATCAATTATCTGTTATGCCAATTTTACGCCTCTTTACATTTTACATCAGTTGATGCTGTTAATCCATGAAATTTTATTGTCACAGCTGTAAACTGTGTGAAAATATGTGGAGATGGTTTCTAGGGGTTCTTCACTTCCCTGCTGGAGACACTGCCAAAGGTGACACTCTGAGAATCACTTTGGGCATCTGCCTTGTCACTTTACCTCTATGTACCTGCTATTTTCTGTAAAAATGGAAAAAGTAAATATTAAGTACTCCTAATAAGAATTAGGAAATTTTTCCTTTCCAATTTAGCTGAGACTGCATTGTTGCATGCACACAAGGTGCAGTGAGCTTGAAAAATTTTAACCCCGAAAGTTTTAAAGGTGTATTCTGTCTTAATCACTTCCAAGGTCCTTGATGATTTTACTCATAATATCATTGACAAATAAGTGGTTTTTACATTGTCTTAGCACTTCTTTAATATTACCCTGCAAAGGACAAGACATGTAGGTTAGGTGATATATGGCAGTATATGCATTGCATGTTTTTTCCTTTTTATTTTCCTTCCTTAAGTGAAGTTGCTCATGAGTTGTTTACTTGAGATTCTTGTGCCCAAGACCTTGGATACCAGGTAACTGTACGGATCTACTGCGTTTGACATAGTGCTAAGAGTACCAGTGCAGACTGGTAATATCCAGGCTACTTGGGACTCCATCTCCTTACTGCTTTCCTAAATCCTGGCAAGATGACAACATTGAGTAGATCAAGGCAAAAGGAAACCCATTCTATACTGAGATGCACTTTAATCAGGCAGTTTTCTCTGATCGGTAGGAGCAGGGGGTGTGATTGGCAAATCAGGGCCAATCCATAAAGCTGTTGAGTCGATCATACGCTCTCTGAACTCCACCAGCTGTGTTATCTAGATTGTCTGATTGTGTTATCTTATGTACCTTGATATACTAGGCACATACCTAGCTCACACAGAGACACTAGCATTTTTTGTACCTGTGTGCAGGTGTTTCATCTGGAGCTGAATTCCACCTCTTTCTTGCAGAGCAGATCTTCAGGATTAAGTCCTATCTGTTCCTGCTTTCACTTCCAATTGCCAGTCAAGGACATTGGCGTTCTCATAAAGAAGGTTATATTATTTGCTTGTGATTCCAGCTATGCTGCCATTAGATATGTGGTTGTCACACAGATTGATATGCTCAAGCTGGATAATCATCACCTCTGCACTGCTATTAGATTAAATCTAGCTTGGGCATGCAGATCAGCCGCCTCTCCCAGCTGCACCGCAGACATATATCCTTCCATAAGAGCCTGAAGCTAGAATGTGAGAGCTTAACACAAGTATTATTGAAATGAGGTCTCCTCCATCAAGCCACTTGCATGCTTGGTGTTACAGCATTTGTTTGTAGGGGCTGGAGGGCTAACTCAGGTCTCTCGGGGAGCTGGCCGAAACTTCCACTGTCAGTGCAATAATCATCAGAGCATTTGTTAATTTGTGGGGAAATCTGCACACATGCATATTTCCTCTCTTTGTTTTACTCACTTTATTGTCTCCAGTTTTGAAAGATTCATTTCACTGAGTCCAGATGTTTTCCTGCATCCTGGCAATTGCATGAGAGGCATGCACCATTTACTCTGCATAACGTGGCATTTTTCCATACGGTATGTTTGGGTGCAAGCTTCTCCTGCATTTTCTTTACCTCTGAGATTATTGGAAACTAATTTACTGGTAACAAAAGAAGGGACCTGTGTTTGTTTGCACATTTCTATTCACTGCGGTACCCTTGAGAAATCCTTCACAGGCTTTAAACGCAGTGTTAAGAAAATCAGTGAGCTGATCTAAAATGGAACAGCAAGCAGTGCAGTCCATTTACTTGTGTCTCCTGACTTTCCATGTTGGATTAAGAAACATTAAATATTTTAAGCAGAGGAAGGCAAAGGATGAATTTAGAACTTAATGCTAAATCCTAACTGTACCAGTGAAGGATAAATCAAATTGGTATGCTATTTTGTGATGCATAAATGCGGAGACTTGTTTAAAAATGCATAATTTGACATTGTTTTGGACTCCCTTACTGTTAAATTAATTCAGTCTTGAGGAAATAATTTAATAGTTTCTTCAAGTAGAGAATCTGAATGCTGTCTCTCAGAAATTTCCAGTGTATGATCCAGTCACTCACAAACCTGTTTGTGTTCTCTCCTTTCCCTCACACTGAAAAAAAAAAATCTGTTATATATACTTGGCATTTCTCTATTTTTTTCTTTTTTTTTTTTTTGAGTAAATAAACTATATGACTGAATGTTTTATGCAACCAGGATTATAGTTTAACGGTTATTATTTAAAAAGCAAATGTTTCAGGGATTACAGAGTATCTTCATGCGTGCCATAAAATGTCCACTAAAGCTGATTCTGGTTGATATTTATCACCTGTCATGTTTTGCTCATTCTGTATGCTGCTTCTATCACAGTGCAAGCTCCCCTTGCCCTGTTCTACTGGCAGACAACACAGTTGCTGCACCGTGCTGCCAGGGCTAGAACCTGCTTCCATCCTTCAGATTCAAAGAAGCACAATTTAAATAAATAGTATTAATAAGCAGCCCTACACAATGCGGGCTTAATTCATTTAATTGCTTGTTTGGTCCAAATGCAGTTGTTATCCTTCACTGCTTAATTGAAAACATTTATTTCCATCAAAACTATTGCTGGCTCCAAACCAGCAAAAAACTGACAATAGCAATAAGCACAGCAATAGCTTGTATCCAATGTGTAATCTGTGCTTGATGTGTGTGTAATTGATAAAAATTGCTTTCAGTTGGTAACAATGAAAGGATACACCATGCTCCATATATCTGTCACTACAGCTTTGTAGCAGCTTTTGATGATATTTGGAAGCATTGCAATAAGACAGAAGGTCAGTGCACTTCATTCCTCTTAAATGAGTTTCCATATGGTCTTTAGCGTGTAATATAAGAGATGAAGGCACTCCAGACTTTCTTATGTAGGCATCATTTAGGTTAGGTTAGTGCTAGCATTTAAGGAGTATTGTGTTGCTGTTGTCTGGCTTCTTGTATAGAGAGGCTATCAGTCGGTTCCCAAATGATGCTTGTTTGAAGAAAGCTCCTGTACTAAAGACAAAAAAAAAAAAAAAAAAAAAAAAAAAAAAAAAAAAAAAAAAAAAAAATTT